>JANVCC010000094.1:1990428-2082451 GCA_025345505.1 Todiramphus chloris collaris | reverse complement strand
CCGCTGTCCATCTCCTCCTGCCCCCGCTGTCCATCTCCTCCTGCCCCAGTGATCTCAGGCTGTTTGCCAGCGTCGAGCTTTGCAGCAAAATAGGCAACTAGTGACAGGAGGAGAGGGCATGGCCTGAAGCTGTGCCAGGGGAGGTTTCGGTTGGGTATCAGGAAGCACCTCCTGACAGACATTGATCGGCCATTGGAATGGGCTGCTCAGGGAGGTGGTGGAGTCACCGTCCCTGGATGTGCTTAAAGAAAGGCTGGATGTGGCACTGAGTGCCATGGTCTGGCTGACGTGGCAGTGTTGGGTCATAGGCTGGACTTGATGATCTCAGAGATCTTTTCCAGCCTCAGTAATTCTGTGATTCTGTGAAATCTTTGGGCCAGCATACAGCAATTGCTTGGGTTTTATTTTCTTCCCTTGCTTTAAACAGGACTTCAAATGCTACAGCTTTGCCACAGGGGTATAATTACATAAGCCATAGAAATGTACTTCAGTGACCAGTCAAATGACTTTGTTTTTGCCAGTAGTTTAAGCTTGCCATTTATTAAGCTGTTGAAGGAATATAATTGGAATTCATTGGAGAGTTTAATTTTATCAGGCCCTCTATAACCGCATGCTTTTGCTGTGTGTCTGGGTGCATTTGGCTTGCCTATAAATGGCTTGTTTGCTTTCATGAAGGAGTTAGCACAAAAAAGCAGCTGGGTGAGGAACCAGCCCCTGCCCCTTGCTGGTTAGAGGGCAAAAGTATTGACATGAAGACCTGCAGAAGTGGCCTCTATGCATTTCAGTTAGTAGAAAAGTTTTACGTTTTCACGAGTGTTGCTGCAGCCCTTTGCCTTACTCTGTTTTTAAGTGTAAAAAGACACTAGAGGTCTAATAGAAGAAGGTTTTAATGGCTGCTTGGAGGATGCTCCTGCAGCACTGGCCGCTGCTGGGAGATGTCTGCTGCCCTGCAGCACTGTGCTATAGCCTGGCAGGCCTGGCTTTGTGTCCCTTTAGGGCTTTTCAGCCCCGTATCGCAGGGTTCCCACCTGGGGAGCTTGGTGCGTGGGGCTCGGCAGCGGAACAGTGCCTTGTGCTGCAGGGTGGCCTCTGCCAGCAGGGCCTGGTGCCCTGCTCCCTGCCCTTCCTGCACCGTCCCGTCGGTTCGTGCCTGTGTCTGCCACGAGACCCTACCCTGTGTCCCCCCAGTCGGACCCAGCGCTTTGCCGCCTCTTCCCCGTGGAACCAACCGTGAGGTCCGATGAGGATTTCTGGCACTCTGAAATTGGGAGGGAGGAGTCGTGGGACTTGCAGTGCTTCAGATGTGGCAGGCCTCCTCCGCTGGGATTCTATAACGAGCAGATCTGGGGAGGAGTTACAGCATCTCTTGTCTGATCTCGAGACGTGCAATAGCAGGAACCTTCTCCACCAGCTCCCGCGCTGCCGAGAGCGCTGCCTCGACATTAAAGCCTGGCTGGAAATCCGCCGTCTGTCCTTTTGTGGCTGCCCCGGCTTTTAGGTTCTGTGGCTGTTCTGCCGTCCAGGAAATTGGTGTGCTGATCATGCACGCTGCCTTACCTTCCTGCTGCCAACTATGTAATCACCGCTATCCCCATGGAAACGCAGGAACTTTTTTTTTTTTCCTATGCACGATAGCGCCTAGTCTGGATTTTCCTGCTTTGGCAGTGTGTTCCTTAAAGCAGTGACCTTAGCTGTGCGAGGTGAGCGTGTGGGCAAGGGCCTGGTTACGGAGATCTGGGCGAGAGCTCTTGCTTTGGGTTCTTTTGCTAACGGGGTCCAGGTACTCAATTCTGACTCTGTTCCCTTGCAGGTGGGGAGGGCAGAAGGATGAACAGCCTGGATGGGCTCGGTTCGGCGCTGCAGCCTGGGGAAGGGTTGCTGTCTTACCACGCCAGGATATTGCTTAAGTTGGATTTTTGTGCAGTTGTAAAGATTTTTCTCTGCTCTGACTGAATCGGTTCTTGCTGCTCTCCTCATTTGTCTGGCATCTCTGCAATTTTTCCCTTTCAAAAACCAGGCTGATGGGGGCTGTTGACGCAGGCTGAGCCCAGCAGTCCATAGGTGCTTCTCTGTAGTGTGGTCTCTGCCTATTCTTTTATTCAAACTTCAGTGTCTTCTAATTTTGGGCTTTTTGGCCAAGTGTCATAATGTCAGTCCTTCTCAAACTTATTTTCAGAGGTAGACGTGGAAGGGAGCTCACAAAGAGGAAATGGGCTGGCCTAAGATCACACAAGAAACCTAGAGCGGTAATACAGGCAGCTTTGAACTCTCGAATTTAAGAGTCTGTGGAGTCTGTAAAACATGGTGGTGGGGAAAAAAAAATCCCTTCCTTCAGTCTTCTGAGGGTATGTGCATCAAGGACAGTTCAGAAAATAAGATATTACAGTTTTGATGGCCATATAAATACCTGGTATTTAAGGCTTGGGGTTGCTGCTGTAATACAAACAGAATCCTCAGTGTCTTGTCACCACAGAAGATCCAAGCACTGTGTGTCGACTGTAGCTGCAGTTCCAGAGTGAGGTTGGTTTTCATGGATGCGTATTGGCTCAGGATGCTGCTGTAAGCACACTAGCAAAAACTCTGAGTCTGAGCAGGGGGGGGGGGGGGGGGGGGGGGGGGGTTATGCTATACTTTGAAGTTTTCTGCTTACTTAGTAAGTATAGCTTGATTTCCACATCTGAGATGCTGAAAAAACCCGAGTACTCAGAGGTAACTGGGGCTGGAGGGGAGGGCTTGTTAAGCATCTTTTTTCTCTGCAAAGTGAGTGTGTCAGTATGGGGGGGGATCTATTGCACTGTTCAGAGCAGTGCTACAATTCAATCATGTTTATCATGAGCCTTGTGAAGCCAGGAGTGCGACACAGCAAAATCATTCATCTGTTCTATTCACAGGGCTATTGGGGAGCACTGATAACCAAGGGGATCCCTGGGCCACCCAGGGCTGCTTTTGCAGTTGCTGGCTGCTGTTCACCTCTACTTACCAGAACGTCTAAAATCTGGTAGAAAATTTTCACGTGGAAGTGTTCAAATTGCCCCGTCTGCACTGAAGCACTGAGTAGGTTGTTCCCTGCAGAGGTGATGCCTGCTCCCATCAGCTGAGCCACTGCAGCTCCGGCTGATGGCAACAGGAATTACCAGTAGCTCAGCACTTTGGAAGCTGCTGAAGGACTTGCAAGCAGATGTAGGTGCCTGCCTCTAGGCAATGAAGTTGAAAATGCTGGCTTGAGTTTGCATGGCAGAAGAACATGAATAAATAGCAAGAAATTATTCAGGGCTGAGAGAGGAAGAAGCTCCCTGAGAGACTTTATTTTTATGGAAAATGAATTCTTTCTCCACTGCTATTCTTAGGGTAGCAAGGCAGCAGGTGTGAACTCCAGTGGTGTTAAACCAGGAATGGTGACTTGATGCTCGGGGGTTAGGAGTGTGGCTGGCTCATAGCTGGGTATTGCATTGATATTATTTGATAGGATTGTTCCAGCCCAGTGAATCACAAGCTTTTGCTTCAGATTCCCCCCCCCACCTCCACAACGGCCTAATCCTCCTCTCATTGAAGTCGGTGGCAAAATTCTTGCTCTCCATGTGCACAATAAAGTTGGTAAAGATGTGCCCTTTCCTACCATTGTGTGATCATCCCAGAACTGTTCCAGTTGAGTTCACAACAGAGGACAAGGACAGCTTTTGGTCCCCTGTGTCTGACAGGACTGACCCTGTTGAGTTCACCTGGAGCACAAAGCCAGAGAAAAACTGCTATTAACCAGCAACGGGGCACTTATGGTCCTGCAGGAGAGCGACCCTTCCCTGCTGTTCCAGCAAATGAAATGCACGCCTAAAAAGGAGCAAAGCTCCTTCTGCTGAGTCTGCCTCAGTGCTGCTCCTGTGTCCCAGCACAGGGGCAAGATGGGGCTACAGGAAACCTTGAGTTGAGAGAGTACCGCCTGCACCTAGTGACTCTGTCTTCCCTGGCAGCAGGAGGGAGCTCTGAGAGAGAAAGTGGGTAGGTGAGCACTTGATAATGTAACAGGCTTTGTGCTGAAGCAGCAGTATCTTCAGAAATGCCCTAGTATATGCCCTAATTATTCTCCTCCTCCTTTGTAAGCGAAGAGATGAACGTTTGGATCTGCTCGGAGCAGATGCTGATGGTGAGTATGAAGGCCGAGTTTGGTGCTACACTGAAGTACAATGGAGCATTATTATTTTTACACAAAAATACTCAATAGTTACATCTTAAAGCCATAACTGAATACTTGGAAACCCTTATTCCATCTCTTGCCTCTTTTTTTTCCCCTCCCCTTGTTTATTTTTTGCCACTTGCTCTCCTTTACGTGCACAAGCGCTTAATTTTTTTGGCAGGCTTTTTTTGCAGCACATGGAGCTCTGTGTCAGTGTGGACATCAGACTTCCCTTACCTGGGGAAATACTTTGGCTCATGTCAACCTGCAGCATTCAAGGTGCATCAAACTTCCACACACGCACGTGACTTTGCATCCGGTTTTTGGGTTGTGGGTTAATGCTTCGGGACCTTTCTCCACACCTATGAAGTCTAGTGTAGCTACCTCAGGTATAAAGTGCTTTTATTTTTATTTTTTTCAAATGGCATGTGATTACACGAAAGCTTCCTCTGTTTCTAGATATACCAGCCGCAAGGCAGTCATAAATTTTGCCGATCAAAATCCCATGCAAATTTGGTAGCACGGTGCAGAAAGAAGTTGCTGCAGCTTGGCAGAAGTGTCGTGGGGAGCTTCGCTGTCTCTGCTCCCTCTCTGTTACACCAGCACATCAATTTCTGAGCTGTTAGTGCAAGATCAAGACTGTCTGGGCAACCAGGGATAATAAGGTGCTAGCAGTCTCTGGGACTGACTGGATTTCTTTGTACTTGGTTCTTGTTTAATACACCGAGGCTTTGCTTCTCTTGCCACCATGCTTGTTGAAATTGTCTGATGCCTAAAATACAACCCTTGATGTGTTATCTTGCCTTTGGGTTTGTAACAAAAGGAGTTAACTTGGGGACAGTACTTGGTCCAAACTGTGGGCTTCTGACCTACGTCTCACCTTTTATTTCTTTTTCTAGCAGCAAAGGCAGCTGATATTATTGAAGTTGGTAATAATATCTGAAGCATGCCTGGAAATATCTGATAAGTTGCTTCATTCTTTTGATAAGGGAGCAAGGCAGAGAAAAACAGAGCTTAGTGTAAAGTTTATTAAATGGCAGAGCACGTTTAATCTTCCCACCCCACACATTGAAGCCAGAATTCAGCATTTGTCATCAGCAGTGTCCCCAGCAGCATTCCTAAAAACTGATTTCTCTGTAGCACAGCAGGTTGGGTTGTTTTTGTTTTTTTTTCTTTTTCAGATGGACACAATGGGTTGTTTGTTCTTTCTCCTTGGGCAGCTGAATAATATGTGCACAAAGCCACCTACCTCTCTGCTTCAAAATCACGAAAATCAGCAAGTTGCTCAGCTACCCATTTTGACAGTATGGTAGCATGCTGTCAGCACTAATAGTCATTAATATGCATTGGCAACTGCCTGTGTTTTGAAACGAAGTATTTACGATTCCCAATAAAATGACAGATGAACCTAAAGGAGTTGCATCTTGAGGGACAGGTATGTGAACACACAGAGCATGTACATAAGCTCTTATATGCCCACTGTTGAATATTTCTCTCCTTATCTCTTCCCCATGCCTTGGCACTTCAGTGCACTTTATTTTAATGAATTTTAAGGGTGATTGCCAACTTCATGAGAGCTGAATTGAAGTCTTGAATAGATAGGTTGTCATAAGCCCCTGCCCAGGTTCTAGTAGCAGCAGCAGAAGCCATCGTGTGTTACCTCACTATTGCATACATTTTATGTTTTCTGGCTTTTCTCCAGGGTTTTAGTGCTTTACCACATCTACTGAGCTATCATATGAAAAGTAAGATAAATTGGTTTCTTTACTGATGCCGGGTGAAAGACTCACTTATGAAATACAGTGCGTCGTCACAGCTGGTGAGCTCAGAGGGTACCTGAGAGGTTCATGGGCTTTTCTTTCACTGGAAAAAATATATTGAAGATTTACAGCAGCCAGCCCAAAATACTGTAGTGAATTCATGTTGAAGCCACAAGCTGCACCTAAGAGTCCCGGGTCCACTCGATTTCCCTGTTACTTGCAGGTGAAGATCCAGGCTTGTCCTGGCAGCTGGAACAACCATGTGCACTCGCATTTCTACTCCTGTGGCTGTTTCAGTTTTCACTCCAGCTTCCTCAGACATGGTTTTTTTTTATCTAGGCAGAAATTGAAGGTAGTAATTTGCCCACTCCTGTGCTCGAGAGAAAAAAGCCTTTTCAATCATAGACATAAAGCCAGGAAGGAATGTAGGAGCGAGTGCTGCATTCTTATTTTGCAGGGACATTTTCTTAGAGAAACTGGCCTTTTCCCAAGGGAACGAGACTGCCCTTTGCATTTGCCTCTTGAGAACAAGAGCTCTCACACAAAGCATCTTAAAATGGAGAAGTATCTTTTTGGGCTTTCTTTTCTTCACTAAAACCACAGGACTTTGTTCCAGAGAACTCAGCACCTGTATGTTCAGTTGTTTTCCCACACTTGAGTTTCTGCTTTATATGCAAGTTTTAGCCTTGATGTCAAAATCTGTGGTGTGCGCTAGGACAAAGATCAGCTGGGACAATGTCTCCTTTTGGCCCTCAAACCCCATCTTTGGGGGGCTGGCATTTGTGAAATTGTTGAGACTGTTTATTTGTCTTTGAGGTACATAACTTGGAAGATAAAGCCACTCAAAGTGAAACCCAGAATGAATCAGGTAGCAGAAGTAGATGCTGGCCTGTGTTGACAAAGCAGATTAGTCCCGTAGCGCATGCGTGGTAGGTGGGGTGAGCGTGTCCCTTACTAAGCAAGAGCATTTTCTGCCATTCCTTTGAATTTCCTTGTTTCTTGGTGAGCACTCCTGCTGTCCTGGTGGTGTTTGGTACAAATGGCTCAGACTGGTGTCTTTGTGTGCCCAGAGCTGCAGAAGTTCTGTCTGCCCCGAATGCAGCCCAGTGGGGAGATAAACCAGCAGGGCTGCTGTGCCTGGTTCCTCGTGACCGGTTGCACAAGTCATTCCTATAGGCTCAGGTTTGTGGTACTGCCCAGCAGTGGTTCGGAGGAGAGGGCACTTCCTTAGGGAACGGGCTCTTCTGGGTTTTACTAAAGGGCTGATTTGATACAAAGATGGTTAGACTAGTAAAAACAGAGGAAGGTTATAAATTAATCCTATATGCATTAGTATGACTGCTATATTTATGTGTAGGGACGCAGATGTGAATTTACATAGATAAATACCACTGACATCCTCCTAAGATAGAAGTAACTTATTTTTTTGGAAGATGAGTGGATTTCCCTTACCCCTCTTACCTGTTATGGAGTGGAAATTCTCGTGACGAACATGGGTGCTGAGAGAAAAGCAGCAATACTAGATTCAGTTATGTCTTTCTTTAAAGACAAAAATAAAACTGTCACTCATCTCCATAGCTTATATTTAGCATGTCTGTTTAAAGATCTGCAGCTTGAGTATATCTGAAAGTGATGCAGAGGAATGAATTATAAAGTATAGCACAAATTAGTGCAGGGTGACATTCTGTTCCATGTGTAGCATGAAAGCGTTTGGCACCCTGAGCTCATTTTGATCTCACTTGTTGTGTCTTCTGCCTCCTACCAGCCTGGAAGAGAGCTGGAGCTGTGCCTTAGCCAGATTAACTCAACGTGAACGATCTCTGGTTTACTGAGAGTTTATCTGATTTATTTAACTTTGGTGACAGCGAGGATTGCTGAGATGGGGTTTCCCCCAGCCTACTGCCAGTGTGTGGTGATTCACTGGGTCTAGAAATGGTAACAGCTCGGAGTGAAGTCCCTTCCCTTCATACTGGGAGAGAGACCCTGTGGTACAGCAGCACCTTGCGTGGGAAGCAGATCATCTCACACTTAGGAGTGTGAGACCAGGCACTGCATGTGTGCAGGGGTTAAGTTCATTTTGAGATGTGGCTTCTCATGCGGGTTTTCAGAGGTATCAAAGTGCTTGGCTCCTTCTCCATTTCTCTTGAAGGGGTGGATGCTTTGGAAACCTCTGGGTCTGCACTGTTAGCAGCCCTGCCTACCTTTGAAAGTCTGGCCACTGCGTTTTAGTTTGGAAATTGGCTGTCTGGCAAGTAACTGTGGAAAAGTGCTGCTGTCAGTGAGACAGAAGCAGCTCTAAGCTGATTTTCCCTTTATACCGATGACTAAAATGTACCTTCCCCAGGTCTAATTTCTGGGAGGTTCTCCTCCAGCCTTGTTTGCTTGGTGGCTTATAGCTCACACGCAACGCTGAAACCTGAAGTTAACTCAACCGTGTCAGGGTAAACAGATGGCCATTTCCAAGGAGAAGATACTGAGCACTCTGTACAGGTTTTGCAGTGTGGTGAAAATCCAGGTAACGGAAACAGCCAAAAGTGAAGGCTGAATTATGTTGTATTCCTGAGTCATCAGCTATTGATGCAGAAGATCCTGCTACCTACGCTTTTGTGGTGATGCTGCTAAGTAGCATTTCCAGCCCTCTGGGCAATGACTTCAAAGGATAGCAAAGATAAAAACAGACCACTGTTGACTTTGAGTTAAATGTTGTATTTATACAGGCAGATGTTGAGGTAGGAAAACTTTTAGACTGGTTTAATGAAAAATTGCTAGTCCTTAACTTTCAAAAACTCATACTCGGGCTTGCCTTCTCTCCTCCAAAATCACAAAGGTGGCCTTGAGTGCCCCTGCTTCTTAGCAGAGGAGACCTTTTTCCAACATGAATGAGGAGCTCCGGGGGGGAGCGAGGTCAGCTGCCACCCGGCAGGGCAGGAGGGTTGGCTGAGCCTTGTCCTTGGCCAGACAAGCCCCTCAGTCACGACAGGCTCCCCAGAGCGAGCACAGGGACGAAGGTTATTTCCTACATGGACATCCACATGCCTGTGTGCAGGCTGCTGGCTTTGGGTCAGGTCTGGTTCCCATCTGGGCTGGTGGCATTAGTGTATTTGTGTCCCCAGCTCAGGCACTGGACCAGCTCTCTCCCACCAGCACGGCAGCCCATGTGCTCTTCCCTCAGCTGGAGACACTCACTGCTGGGTTTTCCAGCCCCTTCAGGCAATTGATAGAAAGAAACACCACAGCTTTATGTGGGATTTCTGAAAATCTAGGGCTCTGCATTGGAGAGCATGCCCAGGCTGCACTTCTCTGACAAAAAGGAGCAGCCAAACTAGTAAAGCTGGTTTCCTCTCGCTTTCTCTTGCAGCGAGACTCTCTGGAGTCTGGCATGGTGTGATCTCTGAGGTTTCCTGTGGTTGGGACATGCCCCTGGTGGATTCTTTGCTGTCTAATAAGGCTTGTGCTTGCCATATGGCCTTTCCCCCAGTGCTGCTGCAGACAGGCTTTCCTCTTCTATCCAGCATCCATTTTAATGACCCTTATATGAATTTAGTACCTTTTGAAATCTTCAACTCTGACATTTAACAGAAGTTTATCCAATAGGTCAAAAACTTACATGGAAGTGGCAAGTGGCATAGTGTGTTTGCATTAAAAGTGTTCTTCTCTTTAGAACTAGGCCCAAAATAGGGGAATCTGTCAGTACTTCTTTCACAAATCTTCTCTGCCCTGTCTCTGGGAAGAGAGTGGTCATCTCTTCCATGCTGCACTTGTTGCTGAGCAACTGAACAGCAGTAAAAAAAAAAAAAAAGCAGAACTTCTCATGTTAGTAAGATCTCAGTTCCATCAGCAGGTCACCACTCCCCCGTGCAGTGACTCATGGCTTGGCCCTGTCTACCTGCGAGGCAACTCCCTGGCTCCCGGCCACCCCACCGCTCTCGGCGGCTGCGTGTACCCGGAGGAACTTCTAGGTGTGTGACCCTGGGTTGTTCTTCAGCTGCTCGAGCACACGCACAACTTCTCCAAACGCCTCCTGGGCATCACAACCCTCTACTGCAGGTTTATCAGTGAAATGTATTTACAGGGAAGGCAGCAATTAAAGATTCACCTTCCCAGAACATTCGTGTTGCTGTGTCAGATCTGCAGGAGACAGCAGCTCCTAGACATTCCTACCAGCCCTCTTGAAGCTCCATCAAGAATCAGACTCTTGATTCCATGCTCCCAGTGAACAGCACATAAATCCATGGGTGAAATTGCTGTTTATCGTGCAAAATGCTGTTTGGACTCTCTGATGTGATAGGAATTGACTGCTTTGTATGTCAGGATCATTCTGCAATTCATGGAAGTACTCTTGAGATGAGGAGCAAAACACAAAATGGCAAAGACCTTGCTGGCAAATAAATGAGTGGTAACTTCCCTCCATTGGATTTATTCAGTTCTTGAAGATATAAATGTATTCTTGATGGCCAGAGAAATCAGTCATTCTACATTAGGAGGCTTGATGGATGTCTTTGGCGGGCCTTTATGATGGGCTATAGAAGTGGATCTGGAAATAACCTACTGGGAAAAATACAATGTGGTCTAGTTCATTTAATGCACAAGTATTCAATTATGGTTTTGTTAGTTTTGCTTTTGTTGCTGCTGGAGGAGATTTTAATTATACAGATACGGGCAAATAAGTTACTTCAGCCCTACAAAACACCTCTTGTGTGACATTCATCACCCCCAAACTACTGTGACTGGCACCCATCTGAGTTTTCATCGTTGTTGTGTTACATTTTCAGTTGTTGTCTCTTACTGTGGCAAGATCAGAAGTGTTTAATTATGGACCAGGGTCCTGCTGAAGTTTACAGATAGTGCTTGCCCCAAGGACCTTGCATCTGAAGAATGTAGCTACTCATCTTCCCTAGCAGCCTCCATAGTCTGGGCAGCTTCCCATGCCCACGGTGAAGGTGGTGGAGAGGGAAAGGCTGCTCGGCAGAGCTTCAGCAGCCGGAGGAGGCACAGCAGGGTGTGGCAGAACAGCCCAGAACCCTCTACTGAGGTATTCTGGGTTGAGAATAACAACAAACGCTCTACATTTGGACTAAGATGGACATAGTGCAGTCTGAGGGCTCGTCTATGATAATGTAGGTACATTAATGCCACGTCTTGAACTGGAAGAACAAAGACAACTCTCGGCGTAGCAACTGGGCACGCTGTCATAGCCGTGGAGAAGGCTGTTTTGTTCCCAGCCTTCCAGTGGGATTTAAATCTTGGCAAGGAGTGAAGAAAAGCTTGTGCAATAACCAGTGGGTTTCCTAGCACCTTCTCTGTTGCTCCTTCTCTTGATTTATAACAGCCTCTAAGATCAGAGGTTCATTTATGATTGTTTTCTGTTCTTTGAGCAGCTTCTACCCCCTCACTCTTTGTCTGATCAAAAAACTCATGTTGTTTACTTACTGACATAGGTCAACGACAGCAGGGAAAAAATGGTGACTAAGCCAATTAATTGCTGCCAGAACAAAGCCTGCAGACTGTGTCTCAAAGGGTGAGCTTGACAGCAAATCCTTGGGCTCAGCACAGAAGTCATCCATAGCGAGAGATCGATCCACCTGTACCAGACTGTCCTGCACTCTCTGTCCCCCCAGCCAGGAAGCTCTGGGTCCACACAGTTTGCCTGCAAATCCTTCAAGTGCTGCCCGGGACGGGAGCATCGGCAGCATGTGTTCCCAGAAACCTCCTGAAACTGCTGCTGGAGACATCTGCTTACTGGAGGCCAGATCCTGCTGGAGACCTGTGCACCGTGTCAGACCAAGCTAAGTGTAGATCCTTAGTCAGGCTTAGAAAAAAAATCTTATTCATGTTCATACTCTGTACAGGACTGAATTTTTGCTTTTCAGGCCATCACTTCCTTTTCCAGCTTTTATGCCGTTGCTTGGATTGATCTGTGGGTGAGGATGTCAGGGTGCTGGTGGGTTGGGTCACACCCTGCTGTCCCGTGGCACCGACCTGCTTTCTCATCTCCTCGCTGCTTTCTCCCGGTGTAAGGTATGCGGACAGCAGTACCTGGTGGGTTTGTTCCTGTTTCTTCTGCTGTGAAAAAAGCAAAGTCTTCCCTTGAAAGCCAAGTCTTGTGTATTGCTGAAGGCTGTGCTCCTTTATCCTCAGCACAGGTTAAAAATGTTCTTTAACCGTTACCAACTGTTTATTCTACTGGAGGACTTGCTGGAAGAGCACTAAATGTTCAGACCTGTCTGGGCTGTGCGAGGCCAGAGAGAATTACTACTTTTGTGCTTTGTCCTGGGAAGCTGAGATGCAATAAAACCTGGTATTGATAGTGACTTTCTTTAGCAAGCACTTTCAGGTCTACTTGTGAAAAGCAGCAAATAGGAGCCAGGTGGAATTGTGCCTTTCTAAGAGTCTTTTCTTCTTTTGTTCCTCGACAATAGTAATTTAGTGGTTCCCGATCAGCCCCGCTCGCAGCCTTGCAATAACTCGTGTTCTCTAGTTCTTACTCCACCTGTGATTGTCTTAGTTCAATGTTGTACTTCATTTTCTATCTTCTTTGAGGATATTCGAGTGTTTTCTGTGACCTAAATATATTTTGGAGAGCGTGCTTTCTGGTGGTGCTAATCACAGATATTTGCTGGCTCTGTGCGGTGCGAATCAGGCTGTGAGCTTTCATTGACATCTTTGTGTCTTGGTTATATTACCCCAGGTCCAGGGCTGCATCTCACCTGTTTTTGTCATTTATCCTGGTAGTGATTTCTCAGTAGAATAAACTTTTCATCAGGCTCTTCAGGAAGCACTAAGCAAAATTTAGGCTATTCACCAATAAGTCTTATCATTGTGATTGGAAATAGCATTGTCAGAAGAGACTTGTTCAGGCAGTGAGTAGAGTCCTCATCTGGGGCTGTAAAGTGTGTTTTAAACCCTGATTTGAGTGGAAACAGATTGTTAACACACCTCAAACATGCCCCTCATTTCACAGGACTGTGGTTTCCCTTAGATCTATGGTCACTTAAGTTCTAGAGGTGTGTCATCCTGGAATCTTATATTGTTGAAGTAAAAACAGCAAGTATAGAACTGAGGTGACAGAAGGGCTCAGCTTACTGAGATTTTGACTTGTTTCCTTCCCAAGCTGGACACTGTTGGTGTTGTAGACTTGGGCACCTGAGCTGGTGTATTTTTCCACAGCAGGTGAACTTTCCTTTGGAGTTTTCCAGCCCAGCCGAGTCTGGTATAAGCCCACGGGTGTCATGGGTGCTTGAGGTGTCTCAGGACCTCTCTGGAGGCATCTCACCTTCCTTTTTTTGAGTCATCTGGTGGTTTAAACTTCTTTATTGATGAAAATCAAAAGCAACGGCCGACAGTGTATTTTCTGCTGTGTCCACGTGACCTCTTAATGTTTGGAAGAAAGAATGAAGTCAGGAGTATTCCCAGGCAGCTGCCTGGGATGGAGAGGTTGTTGATATTGCCCAGCCTTACCCCCGTTGGGTTTTGGTGGGCCTTAGCACGGCTGCACACAGTGGAAGATCCATGACTACTACTCATGAAGTTCTCATACTTTGTAGGTGTCTTTTCATGATGCAGCCCTGTATTGTTTTGAGAGCACTTGTTCTTCCCCAAGCCATTACGAGAGGAAGATTGTGTAGTTTTATGGTTTTTTGGTGTTTGTTTGTTTTTAATCCCAGCTAGTGATTTCACAATTGCATAAACCTTTGACAGCTGCTATTTAGTTGGTTTAATTTTTTCAATCCAGTTTAATACTTAGCCTGCATGTGATGAGGACAGGGCACAAATAGATGGTTACAGCCTGTTGGATCTTCACAAGACCTGGCCATTTTTCAGAGAACGTGTTTATGGACTCTGCTAGTTCGTGGAACATCTCCTCTTCCTGTTTCTCGTCCTCTCCTTCTTTGTGGGGCTGCAGGGAATGGACAATGCAGTAAAACATAAACTGAAATGGTGATCAGAATTTCATGCAAAGCAGTATTTTAAATGGTTCTGCACTGGATTCATCTACATTTTCAAGAGAGAGGGTAGAACAGGGGAAAGTCCATTCAAGTATTAAAACCTGCCAGGGGCACAGCATTTCCTTTCACTGCTAAAATGCCTGTCCAGACTGAGATGCTTGGAAATGTAAAGATGTTGTCTGTGCTCTCAGACTGACGTAGAAATACATTAGCTTCTTGCTACCTCTGCTTGTGGAGAGGTTTCCCAACATGTTAAATTCATTGTATTTGTTCCCCCAGATTTTGAATGCCTCTTTTAAAACATAGACTGGCTGCTGCCATTTAAATGCTTTTTAATTTGACTGGGTTGACAACTAACACTGATCACTGGTAGCTGAAGCCTTTAAAGCATTACTAAAATGCTGACTTTTTTCCTGGTACGGTTCTGTCCTATCCTCCTTCCCCTGCACAGTTCATCATGTCTACAAAACTTGATAAATTTAGTAATGGTGAGAGCTATCCCAGAAGGGAATATGTCTTGATAACGGGCTTTTACCTCGCTTTTGGCTCACGCTTTTACCTATCCTGACATATGGGCTCAGAAGCATGAATCTGAGAATCAGGATCTGAAACATGGAGTTCTCTGTCATTGTAGCAGGGGCAATGGGCTCTGATTTACCTTAGCCAGCCAGCTCAGCTTTGTGCTGGTAACTCTCTCATTTCCACTCTGGGAAAGGGCTGATGAATTTCTCCCAAGGTGACAAGTCAGCATGAAGAATCCCCCTAGGATAGAGTCCAGAAGGACTAAGAGAGTGCGATGCAATGGAGAGGGCTCTGCTCTGTGACTCTGTGTGTGGGGCCATTTGACCCTCAGGCCAATTACATGAAGAATTGTAGGTATCAGAGATTGCCAGAATTGCACAAGTACTTCCTAAAGAAAAAAAAAAAAAAAATCAAAACCCTGCAGGTCTCAATCCTTCTTTTATTTCACGCTGTATCTTCCTGTCTTTTATTGCTGTGAGCTGTATTCTCCTGTGGAATACAAGGTAGCTCAAAGCAAAAGCCATCTCACCTAGCACTGCCCCAGGGAGTTAAACTGGGACTATGTACTTACTCTGGTGCATCATCCCAGATCTAGAAGTGTAAGAGATGTCCTAAAGGGAAGATTTCATCAGGGGCACCATGTCCACCAATGAACTCTTCTTCCTGGAACGCATCTCTTCCCTGCATCTATTGGCTTTTGTGTTATTATCTGGCCATCCCTTTTTCACACACAGTCCTGCAGGTTTTTAAACAGAGAACTGTGTGCTGTCAGATCAGTTCATTGCATGCCCCACTTTCACACCTCGTGAGACAGTGAGTTGTTGTTATTTAATCACCTTGGCCATTATAACTTCACCCATCATCCCACACTGAGATGTTGCTTCTAGTAGTTGGACAGTTCTCATCTCTTCAGTTTGCTACACCTTGGATCATTCCTGGTCCCTCCTCTGTGTTTCTTACAACTGAATTCTAACCCATTTTGGTAGCCTCGGGGTGGTTTCACCATGAAGAACTTGGCAGCTGGGTACGTGCTGGGTTTGTGCTTTGGAGTAATGAGATGTTCTTGCCTCCCTGCCTGGCTACTCCCGATCTCTTAGGTTCTTTGAAAGCCCATGAACTCCAGAATCTCCTTTTTGACTGGTAAGAGCTCACTTAAAGCCTGTCATTCTTCATTCAGAATTTAAATTATTTTCCCCAACTGCATTAATTTCCATTTATTGACTTTGTATTTCACCTGCCATCTTATTACTCAGTCACCAGGCATTATAAGATCTTTAGGTGGAAATATGAATCCTTGACTCTCAGCAGATATTTTCCCATCACCTGGCAAACTTAACAGCCTTACAAAACACTTTTCCTAATGCGTGCTTTTGTGCCATACGCTCCCTAAGAATGTCTGAGCCTCATTATGCTAGGTGCTGTACGGAGTGCACGAGAGTTCTTGTGCTGAAACTTGGAAAGGATCAACAGCCAAGTATGAAGACACTGCAGGTAGAGTGTAGCCAGGTAAAGTAGCTAGCAAACACATCCAAAGCCCCAGAACACAATGAGGGAACAAGTGATTTCTGGTGACACTTGGTGCGCTGATCTGAGGCCCTGATTTGAGCTGTTTTTGAGCTTGTTTGACACCTTCCACACTGGTGTCCCTGCAGGGATTGGAGATGGACCCAATGAGGGCTAAGCCCTCTGGAGTGGCTGTAATGTTGCTTCGGAGTGACTGAGCAACAAGAAATATCTACAGGATGGTGCTGGGTATGATGCTGTTTGTGACCTCCCCTGCATTATCAGGGGACTTTAGGAGCTCTGGCCTTTGTTTTGGGTATTGATCTGGCAACTGGACTTGAGGAACAACATTCAGAAACTACAGAATTCAATCTGATCCATGTATTACTTCCTTAACAAATAATTTCTTGTGGGTTTTTTTGGTCTGGGAAGAAGTTTGATTCTTCTACCTTTACTGTGGGCTCTTCCTTCGCAGTCTGAAGAGACCAATTTAGAAGGAGTGTTTTGGAAGAACATTGTTAAAAATAATACTGGCTGGCATTTTAAAGGATGAAACATTGTGGGTTGTCAGTGTTGGCTGACTTAAAAAAAAAAATGAAGTTCTTGAAATGCGTTTTCCCCTTCACTTATGTGTATAGGGAACTTTATCCCAAAAACCAGAGACCGGGCACGAGAGCAGCTTCCTTTTGCTTTGTTAGCAAAGGAAGCAAATGAAGCTTCCTTTGAGTCCCTCTGAGTGGTAGATTGCTAAACACCTTAACTATAGGTTTATGGGAAGCTGGCTACAAGCACATCTACTGTGCTGTTGAGCCCACAGTGTCAGCTGGGATGTGCAGAAATACTGCTCTGCTTGTTCATCATTGGGCTAGTTCATGCCCATCTTGGGTACAACCCAAAAGCAGAGCCTGGGAGAATAAGAAGAGTCAAAGGTGGCTGTTCTGTAAATGTGTCCTTAATTCAAACAAGAAACTAAACCCCCTCTCTCTGTGCTGAAGGGGAAAGTTGACGAAATCACTTTTTTATTCCGGCTCAAAACCAACTCTGCAATTGTTGATGTGCACTAAATTTGAGGCTGGTGTGCAGACTCGCAGGGAGCGTTCCCCCTCGGATGGAGTTGTAGGTGTGGGGTCTTGGACCCGGCTGCGACTGGAAGCTCCCTGGAAAGGGTGAGGACCGAAAGGCCTGTCTCCTGCTGCCCTGTTTCGATGAGTGTGGCTCACTCTCCTCCTCCCCCTCCAATCCCCCTGCCACACATGTTCTCAATTACTGCCTGCACCGAAGCTGCAAACATTTCTTCTGCATCTAGCTTTCTATATTGAGCGCTGGAAATATATTTTAGTAATTTGTGGGAGAACTATTATGTCCCATGCTGGGAAAATTGTGTTTATGGTTCCTGCAGGGAAACAAGTTCATCAATTCCAGTCCACAACAGTTTTGCTGTTTCTTCCTCCTTCTTTTGTATCTTTGAGCAATATCGTAAGAACCTTTTGCCCCCTTTGGGCTGAGCCTGGGTTTCTCCCATGCTTGAAATAAAAAGCATATGCTCTGCAGTCTGTGTTTTTCAGTGCTGTCCACAAAATAATCATTGGGTTTTGGCTGAACACAATAATAGCTAGTATGTACCCCAAATATTTGGGTTTGGACGTGCAGCAGCACTGCGCTTACAAAAACTCAATTGTATTTTATTGTTGGTAGGATTTCAAAGTCAATATTCTGCAGCAGAGGGCATTAAAGGAGTAATATAAAAAGAATCAGACTTGCCAGTGCTGATGTGTAGTGCCTGATGTGGAAGGGGAAAGCAAAGAGAGCTTGCTCTCTTTCTCAGCATTTGCATTGTCCTTATAGGATAATCTTCCTGGCTCCAGTTGGTAAGATGTGTTCCCCAGCCTTTGTTGTGCATTCAGTCAGGCTTTGTTTTCAGCTGTAAACCTCAGTCCCACACCCACATCTGTAACATGTTTCTCAGTTCGGTTTCTGATTTGTAGAAGATAATTTTGTGGTTAAGGAAAATTCTGTGTTGCGCTCCACCTCTCTCTCTTGTGCTGCAAGTGAGTTCAGCTCTGACAGTGATCAGGGGATACTGTTACCACTGTAAAAAAAAAAAAAGAAAGTTTTTGAGGCACAGTTACTTTCTGTTTAAATAAATGATGGGCTATTTCAAATGGAAAGAATTGCTTCTGCATCTCTCGTGTGGGTAAGTTGGCTCGCAATAGATGGGCTTTTAAGAGTGCTGGCAGGCTGGGGTAGCAAAGGAAAAGGTGTGTCTGGATCAATTAGTTAATTGTTAGATAATAAATGAATCTTTTCCCAATGCCCACAAAGTAAACTTCCTTTTCATTTACTGCTCCAACTGCCTGTTCAGAGGTTGGATTTCAGCATTCTCTCCCAAAGCAGAGAACTCTTGCTGTTTTGATGTAAACGTTCATTGACGCTCTGCAGACACCGTTAATGACAAGAAAATAATTTCTCCAATGGTAAAACTATAAACAATATTGTTCAGGATGCTTTGGGGGGAATCAAATGAACAAATTAAAGGACTCGAATAAGAAGTGATGTGCACTTTAACCATCATCCTCGGAGCAGGAAATCAGTACAGGCAGCACAGCACTACGCATCAGATAGTAGCTCCATCTTTGCAAATAATTTGATGGTTTTTTTACACGTTTGGGGATTCACATGTTTTTGCTATTGCTCTATTTCTCTCTTTCTGATCTGTTGGTTCAAAAAAGAAAGCTGGAGGAAGAACAGTAATAAAACAGCAAAGCGAAGTCTGAGATGCTCATTTAGGTCCTGTTAGAACAATGAATGGATGAGGTTTGGTTTTATATCCCCAAGCTTCTCATCAGGGATGGGTTTAGACCTGTATCACACATGGAAGCTGAGTCATAGGCTGGCCCACGGGACCAGTATGGAGCAAGGTGTTAGAGTGTCTGGGGCTAGTAACGTAATTCTGGCAGTTTTGGTGTGGCTTGATTTGGGGTTTTTTTTTTGATTTTGTTTCTTTGTTTGTTGCTTGGTTTTTTGTTGTTGTTTTCTTGTTTGTTTTTAAGTGGCTAAGAGTCTCGTCTCATGTTTCTATTTGTAAATCCAAAGGCATTGCAGTCTAAATTAGCAGTCAAAAATAATTTCTGATTTGATTTATGGGTTTGCCTAAAGGGAAGAGAGCTTTCCTTGCTGCCACGTAGGCTTAGGTCAGCAGCAATGGCCCCAAGGTCCCCTGCTCACCCCCTCACACGTGGGACCGTGCCTGCTGGGGCTGGATCCTGTACCGCGGGACGTGCGTCACCTCCGTCTGCCTCCGCCCTGGGAAAGAGCTGCTCCCATCCCACCACAGAGGCTGGAATTGTAACTGGGATCAGGGCGCTTCCACTTCTAAACAGGATCTGGCTTAATGATTACAGCCTGGTTTGTGCCTGTCCTCACGTAGCCGACTGTAACGACTGGAGGAGGGCATTAGCGAAGGCTGCCTCATCTTCTGAATGATTCTCCTCTTGGCTGCGCTCACGTCTCTGGGTCTGGAGGCTGTGACACTGTTCATGCTGCTGCAGTCCTCATCTCTTCTCATAGGTGTTCCTAATACAGGTTTTTTGGGAGTGGAAGAATGGGTGCAAATCTTTAAATAGAGGTTGTGGGTTAACAGAGGAGAATGTGCCCAGAGATCCCAAGGGCAGTTTTTTGTTCTCCCTAAAGGGCTGTGGGCTGAGAGGAGGCATCCTTGCTCTTCCTGCATGTTAATGGTTATTATGGTTCCTGCTAATGGTTACAGTAGTTAGCATAGCACAGACAGCTCCTTGGCACTGCCTAGTATGGCCACGGCCAGTCTGTAGTCAAGGCTCTTGATACCACTGATGCTGCTTTGGCTTCTGGAGAGACCTGCTTCCTGCTGGAACAGAGATCTGGGTCTGGTGTGTTCACCTTTTGCCTCATCTTCTGTTCATTTCAGTTAGTACCAGGCTTTCACGTGTTTCACTTTGACATGGAGAGGAGCATGTCATTTGTTTGCAGTCTCCTGGCTCTGTGGGACTGCAGGACTCCCTGGAAGTCCTCTGGGGCTCTGACCCCCAGCACGAACTGTGGAAACATGCCCAGAGCCCCCTGTGAAAGGCTGGATGCAGGCAGAGTGACACCATCCTAGCTGGAGCTGTGTGTTACAGAGGCACACTGCTGCTGTTCTGTCAGATAGTAGTGTTAAAGGCAGATTTCTCTAAGGAAAAACATCCTCTGCTTTTGCCTTTTGCTTCTTTTGTAATGAGTGAAGCTACTGTTGGTTTGGATGAAAGTTGGAAGAGTTGGGCAGAAGGTTGGTGCAAACCCCTGTCTGGGTTATGTTCAGTGAATTGCAAGGACAAAAACCATGTTTCTTTGGCTTCTTTTTAATTGAGAAAATCTTGCTAATCAATCCCGGTCTCTCTTTGATTATGTTGCTGTGAACATTCCAGGTTTGTTGTTGTTTTTGTTTCGTTTTCCTCCCAAATTTGAATTGGCATTAGTTGGCTTTCCCTGGAAGTTCACTTTTTCAAGTTGAGTTTCTATAATACGCTACAGGTCAATCAACAATGACAGCTGGAGGAAGATTTACTCATCCATGTTTTCAGTATTCAGAACAAGAATCTGCTTTATTTACACACGTAACCTCTTGGAGAATGTAAAGTCTTTAGTGACCCAAAACCAACTGTATGCAAGACCCATTCCTACAACTGGGTTTTGCTTGTATATCCCAGCAGCTAGACAGCCATGAACTCATGAAGACAGGATTCACTAAATTTCTTGGCCTAAATTCACTTAATTTCCCCTGATACTGCAAGTAGGACTCAAGTTGCAGGCAGGGCTGTGGTCAAGCTTCTAGTGGAAGCTCAACATCAGCCCTGACTTGCATTAACTTTGGGGGGGGGAAGCAGATCCTGGGAGCACTCTGAGCTGGTGGGATGGCTGCTGGATCAGG
Source organism: Todiramphus chloris collaris (assembly GCA_025345505.1). Classification (NCBI taxonomy): domain Eukaryota; kingdom Metazoa; phylum Chordata; class Aves; order Coraciiformes; family Alcedinidae; genus Todiramphus; species Todiramphus chloris. Next base: position 2,061,610 of record JANVCC010000094.1, on the reverse strand, counting down.
GGTAGCACTGAGGCTTGCACTTGCCTCTGTTGTCATCGTGCTTCAGTGGTTCTCCTGCCACGCAAACAGATTGTCACCGTGCCAGCTTAGAGCTTGGCAAGACCATCTAAATCAGCGTGCCCCAGCTGGTAAAAAGGGGCAGCACAGGATGAGTGCTGACTGGGGAAGAGCTGGGTGTCTGTGCCTGGCTCGCAGTGGGTGCTGGGTGTGCAGGGCTTTGCTCCAGGCCTGGCCTGTGCCATGGGGGTCTCTGGGCACGGTGGCTCCGATGACTCTGCAAGGCCTGTTTCTTAAGTACTCCTCAGAGGCTTGTCAACAAGCCCTTTAAAGCTGGTTTTAACACCAGGCACATTTAACGTGTTCTCGGTTTGCCTTCTGCTCCATAGAACCAGAGCTGCAAAAAGGCTTTTGCCATAGTAACCCATAGTGACCCCAGGCAGGTGCCCAGTGCTCATCACCCAGATGCCCAGCAGCTCTGTATGCAAACCAGGATGTTCCCGGGTCTGTAGCAGGCATTCCACCAAAGACCCTGCCCAGTTTCTGTCTGCAGTTCTGCCTGGGCACCCAGTTACCCCCACCAAGTGCCACGCACTGGGAAATCCCAAGATGCGAGGGAAGCCGTGGCTTTACCTTTGCTGCCTGCCCTTAGCAGAGCAGCTTGCTGATCTTGGCTTCTAGACAGGTAGGTGAAATCAGCTAATAATTATTATTCCCTCAGAACGTGAAGTTGCCTAATTTGTGTTATAAAGTAACTAGGAAATCACGTAGAGTGAGGAGGAGTGCCTGTTACTGACTTGATGGCTGTGTTTCTGTGCAAAAAAGCATGCTGTGGTTTTCCATGCAGCCAAAGGACAAAGGTGTATATATATACACTCCCTTCTGTAAATGTTCACCCATGTGCTGATGAATTTGGGCTCAGAATTAGTGTGATGACAGGAAAGAAAACTAGTACCTCACAGGCAGCATTGAACAACAGCTCGCAGAGTTTGAGAATGACAGAAGATGAACGACCTAGCAGTGCTTCTCTGTTTTCTGTCTCCAGCACTTAGATCATGGAGAGATGTCTGCTTTTGAGCAGAAAAGCAGCTAGTTCCATCAGCAGTCCCAACACATGGATTTTTTTTGCCTGTAATGAATCTAGAAGGTTCAAATAGTACTGGGGAAAGTAAAACCTAACCCACTGTACTCCTTTCCTCTCATTTCTCCCCTCCTCCAGCCTTCTCTCCTGCCTTGCTTTGTCCCCTACTTAAGGAGATGATAACACTGAAGCTTCCAACTCATCTGTGGCTGCAGAAGGGGAAGGTGGGGTCTGTCGTGGCTCCCTGAATGCCAGGGAGTTGTTAAACCCACTGCAAGGGCAGCAGCCCCCTGTGCAAGCCGCAGGGGTGGCTCTGTGAGCGCAGGCGATGCGGTGGGGAACGGCACGCTTGCAGAGGCCCGAGGAGAGCGTGCAGGAGTGGAAGCATGAGCACATACCTATCTAAATGCTCTTTTGTTCTAATACTATATATTTTTATTATTATTATTATTATTCTTTTTTTTTCTTGTCCACCTTTAAGCTTAGTGGAGGATCTTGTTCCTGTCTGCAGCTCTGAATCACAGCTGCTGGATTCTTCCATCCCCCTTCTCATTTTCTGCACCAAGATAAACAATTTTTTGCAAGCAGAAGGCATTAACCAGTGAAGATTCTTGATGGAATTAAGGCTTGAGGGGCTCAGTTGTATCAAAATGCAGCAGTGCCTTCCCTGAAATGTCTGTGGCCAGCATGAAATCTTTTCTTTCAATTAAAACTAAAAGGAAGCGTTTCAACTTGCAACTTCAAGAAGTGATTTCCTAGTTTTGATTTATGAAGAACTAGTTCCCTTAACTGCTGTTGCCCCTTTTTGGGAAGTAATTGGCAGAGAAAACAATAAATTGATGAATGACAGGTAGAGGTGAGGTAATTCCCTTTTACATTTGTTTAATTATTTTTTTAGGTTACTTCAGGAGAAATTGAAATCATGTTGCTATAATTGATGATTTTTTTTAGCCCGACATCTGCTTCCTCTCTGCGCACCACATGCGCTTTCAGACTCATTATATCCACCAAATCCTTATGAGCACCAGTATCCAGTACCACTAAATATCCAGTAAGAATGCTAGAACTTGAAGAATAATGGCCTGTGGTTGGGTGAAGTGCAGCATGGGCACAGATCTGCTGCAGGCTCCTGCCCCAGTGCTTTGCACCCTTGAGCACCCTTATCGTTGACGATGCTTATGTGGTGCTTTGCAGACTGGAGTCCCAAAGTGTAAGTAAACCTTTTGGAGGTAACTGGGTGACTTCTCTCAGTGTGTGGATGGAAGGACTTCTGCCAAGCACCTGGCACTTGCATCTATCTGAGCACTGGCCAGAGCAGTGAAGTTCAGATCCAGGTTTTTGTTTCAGCCCCATTCACTAATATAGGTGCTGAGTGGTGACATTCCAAGTAAAAGTTGCAGAGCTCACTTGAAATAATTTATGACCCAGGAAGAAAAATCTGTGCTAAGAATAACTTTTAATTACATCAGGTCAGTAAATTATTCTACAGATTCATGCCCAGGACAAGTCCTGGATGTAGATGATGTGTTAACTTCAGTATGTCCACACCTAAAGTCACTGGTCTGTGTACTGTTCTCATTGACTACACACACACACACACACACAAAAGTCTGTATTTAGCTCCTTCAATGGACAAATAACAGATGAGCACAGTAACACTTGCGTGGTCTTAAACCACGTTTCTGTTTCCTGCAATACATCTCTGCTGAGCACCACAGCCTCTGCCTGCTGGCAGTCGTGCTGGGATGGGAAACCAACATCGTGCATGTTCGTCAGATGGAGCAGCTTAAGAAGGGAGCTGCGCTTGGGTGGACTCAGACCTTTTCATCTCCCTTCAGTTTCCGTCAGTAAGCTGAGCTTTCCACCCTGCTCCAGCATGTAACTGCCTTGGTTTCTTCATGTGGTGTGTTTTCTTACTACTATTTCAGTGTAGTTTTGGCTTCTCTCTTCACATTTGGCAAGAATTTATTTCTACACATAAGTCGAGATAAAACACATTTTCTTGTAGCATCTTCCTCAGTACGGTGGTGGAAGTCTGGGGAAGGGGGGGGAATAAAGCAGCCAAGTTGCATGTTGCTTTCTAATTGGTTTTCTAGGAAGCATTAAGAAAATGCTGTCATGACAGATGAAGGAAAGATAGATTTTAGTATCCCAAGTAACAGTTTTAGAAAGCAGTACTGCAAGCGCTGTGCTTTGACTAGTGAAAGCATCGTGGCTTGGCCTTTGCTAGTCATACAAAATAAACTCTGGTTGTGTGTTTAGTGAACCAAAAGAATATCTCCTGTAGCTGTGTTATGGGATAACTCTTGAATATTGTAGATTTGTTTAATCTGAAGCTTGGGAAGTTGGGACTGACCAAGTCTGCCTCTAGAAAAATAGAAATAGTATCAGAATTACTCGTTGGTATTGTTTCAAACTACTGCTAATCTGTCATGTGCAGCAGTAATTTGATTTGCATGGGCTCTTTTAGTCCAGACCACATGGAGATGTTCTGATGAAGACTTGAACCAGAGTTTGATACTGGCCTAGTGATGGGCAATGTGAGAGACAGCCAGCTGATATTTTTCAGAGTAAGCTTTTTTGATTTTTGCCATGTGGCCTGGCTTGATCACTAAGCTGTACTTAAGATCAGTATCTTCTTCAGCACATCCATATGTATCTCTTTATTATCTGTATTCTTTTTGTGTTTTGTCTTGATTTCTGATCTTTCAGGGTGCCGATTATTTTTCTATTATTCTCCTCCCAGTTGTTGCAAAGTCTGAATAACAGCTTAGATAACTTCCCCAGCTACACAAAAGTACTGAGGAGAGGGGCTGGCTGAAGGTCCCTCCTTTTAACTTTACACAATGTAATCCATAGCTTAAACTGTTATGATAATGATGATGATGATGATGAATTAGACAAGACTGTCATCATTATTGTGTTGGAAGCTTTGGCACAGCACAGGCTGTAGGACTTCCCTGAATTCATGTCTGTTCATGAATACTTGCTTTCCTTGGCCACAAGTCTGTTAGTTTTGTTCTGTGTTGGTTGTGCTGTAACGAACCAAGCTCTGGTATCACAGTGACTCTTTAGGCAGTCCCTGATTGTCTTTGCTAATGTCTCTGTCCCAGATCTGAACACAGCTAATGGCTGCAAGGAACGTTGCCACTGTCCTTTGACCGTTTCTAACAGTTCTGTGACATCTTTAGCATTCCCCTTGGTAAGGGTGGCAGTGTAGAGTTTGTTCATACATCTCACATGAACAATAATGCTCCTTTCAGTAGGGTAGCAGCCTTCTAATATCAGGCTGCAGAATTAAGTTACTGTAAGAAAGGTGAGCCCACCACTTCCTGATCTGAGCATCGAGTGGCAAGTCAACTGACACCTATTGCAAGGGGCTTTTTTTTTATCTTTGGAGTTTAGCTAAGCTGTGTTAGATCAGCCTCACCGAGAAGATGGCAAAGTGTTTTGGCTAACAAACAAATATGCTGTTTAGAAAACACCAACCATTTCACTGTTTACAAATTTCAGTGTCATTTGACTGTATAGTCTTGTAATTAGATGGTGTAAAGTACTTAACATGTTACAGAAATATGTCAAAACGCATTAACAGCACAAGTGTTCTTTACTGCTTTCCTAAATACATTTCACAATATGTCGTACTAGAATCCACCTCTTGTCATTATTTATAAACTGCAAAGGAGTTAAGATCACCAAGCATTAGGTTATTAGCATGAGACTGTCATTCTGTACTAAGAATAAATATTATCATGATAATGCACAGAGTGAAGCATACAAATCCCTTCTCATCTAAAATGAGAAGACAGCCTGGAATAAAACCCCACAAATTATGTTTTTCATATTCACTCGGATCAACTTTCTGCTCTGCTTCTAAATTCCCATTCGGCTCAACTGCTTCTTTGCAAACTTTTGGGTTACCTCCAGGCTTAGCATTTGAATGCCTTGGAATCTGTGTGTTCTTTTGAAGGGGATTTGGCCATGGTTCCTGCTGTGGGGAGGCCAGCCACCCGCCTGCTTCTGGGGAGGATCTTTCCCATCAAACCAACAACTTTGCAACAGTTGACCCTGCCAAGACAACAGTTAGCTAAGTAGTTACGTTATAAATGAGAAGATAGGACCTGTGGCTTCCTTAAAGACTGTGCTGAGCTTTCAAATGACGTGTGTCCCTGCGGACGCGTGCTTTGTGTGACCCAGAACCGATGGAAGGTCACCTTCATTCCAGTGGAATTGCCCTTGGGATCTAGGCAGGCCTGGGGACCGCGTGTCTCGAGGAGACATTTCTGGTGTGGACCTGCCAGTGTGGACCCAGTATCCTCTCCCACCCGCTTCCTTCTCCTGTGGAGACTCAAGTGCTGTTGGAAAACTGAACTGATGCTGTTGCTGCATCCTCCACGTGCTTCCCCGCTCCGTGCAAGCTGGGGTATCGCTCCGTACGCAGTGTAAGCTTTGCTGTTTCAAAGAACCCATCTAATAATAGATTGGTCTACATTTGCTGCGTTGCCAGAAAAAGACATATGTTGTCAGGCAGTCGAAGTCAGCAACAGTGCTGAAGTGGAAATGTGCTGAAACATGAAGAAGGCAGGAATCCAGAAGAATCTCTCCAAGGTTTGGCTCTTAGGAAATGAAAAGTACTGTCTTTGTACATATATGCTTTCCACACGTACTTAGAGAAATACTGTTTGCCTGATGTCTCAAAATGATTAAAGGGCAATTCTTTTCCCTTCTTGGCTTTGGTGTGATAATAGAAGATGCTGTTGGCATTCAGCTTATCAGGAACTTGTGTAAGAACAAGGAGAAGTGATTGGGATAACTTGAATGGAAGAGGCATGTGTAGTATAGTGCGGGAGAGAAATGAGACGTTGAATTCTTTCTGTTGCTGATGATTCAAGACAGTTTTTGAGGTGCATTCACAGTGGAAGTAGATCTTTACGTATGCAGAGGCACAGGTTTTAGTGTGAGGGCTTGTGTTTCGTCGTCATATGATGGCAAGAAAATTTTCCATGCTGTATTTTATCAAACTATGTTTGCAGTTCCAATCTTTCATTGTTAGCTTGTCCCTGGGAAAAGGACACACCATTGGCTTGAGCAACGTGGGTGCGTACTCCAAGAACCACTGGTCTTCTCTGTGCTGCTGAAAAGGCTTTGCTTTTCAATTCAGATGGCTCTGTGCTGCTGACCTTTTACAGAATTGCAGTGACGTGAGGATTGGGCTTCGAGATGGTATATGAAGATGTGAGGTTTTGACATGAGTTCTGAGCCAGCAATTATGGGATTTCTTCTGCACATATCTCTTAAATATCATCGCTTTTAGATGTGTGCTAAGAAAATGGCATCTGTCACAATCACACTTCTTCTGCTGGGGTCAATGTGTGCACACAGACATGTATTACTGTTCCGGAACAAAATTCCTCCGTAAATGCCATCACAGATCAGGAAAGATTATTATTTTTAAAATTTATTTATTTATTTTAAAATTTTGCTTTTTTTCTCCTCTAATACCACTGGCTTCTCAGTCAGTATACGTGTGGCTTGGTCAGGTAGTAGTAGCAAAGAATTCTATTTCAGTGACTTCTCCAGGGAATTCATCCACTAAAGAATAAAAACATCCCCGGGACCCCCAGAGCAGCATCCCAGAAGTCCTTGTTACCCTTCTCACAGGTAGCATCCTTGTGCAGTTAAGAAATGAGAGTAAAACAAAAAAAAAATTGGGCTGCTCCTGTTTTCTGTGTCTCTTGGCACTATTCCTGGAAAGAGTTGAGTTAGTAAATGAGGCTGTCACAGCGGCTATTACCAATGACACAAAATAATTAAGTTGTGGTTTCTGTTGTGGTGGGGCCACTTCTGTATTTTGTAGTGATACGTCTGCACTAGGAGGGAAAGTGTCACGCTTGATTGTCGTGACGGATGCTTCCAGGGAAACAGGATGAGTCCTTAAAAGCAGGTTATCTAATACTTTCCATTTACATGCAGTCCTGTTGGTTACGCGGCGGATCGCGAATTGAGCTGCGTGTTGTTTCTTCTGGTTTTTCTGCTGAGGTGAGGGGGAGGGCAGCAGCCATCTCATTTTTCTCCCTGTTGTTTTTGGAGTGGATAGCTGCAATCTCTATTCTTTTCAGACAGGCAAAAGAATGCTTAAGCCAGTTTTTAGTCTGATTCTCTAATCAAGTGAATGCTTTCATTTTTTTTTTTTTGATGTCCTGAGCCACCAGCGTGGGGTTCCAGGCTTTCAGAAACCCTAAAGGTTTAGGGACAGAGATGCTCAGCAGTGCTGAGAAGCCCTGGTAGTTCCTGGTTGCTGAGTCCTGCTGAACTGTGCTCCATGCAGGAATGATACTGTGAACATGCTGTGAAATTTGGGGGCCTTAAGACTAATCTGTCTTTTTCCAGTATTTAAAATATTTGCTGTAGCTTGACTCAGATAAATCTGATAGTATTACAGTGTAACCAAAGCCTGCTCTTTGGTCCTTATGGACGCAGGCTTTACAAGTTGCACCCAATTTAGCTTTCTAGAGTGAAAAATTTCTCTCGTGGCTTGTCAGGAAGAACAGTTCCTGTGCTCTGGTGTGCTCCTGGAGGGGCTGGGAGTCCTGCCGGGGCCGGGGAGCCATCCAGCACTCTGCTGATGCTGGAGGTGAACGGGAGCTTGCAAAACAAAGTGTTGTGAAAACATCCTCCTGGATAGAAGCTGGAGAAAGTTTGTGGGGTTTTTTTAGCAGATGTTGTTGTATCTACGTTCGTATGTCGGGGGAAAAGAAAAAAAAAAATCAACTGTATGTGGTGTTAAACCTTAAGGCTGAGGCTTTTTTTGGGTGTGTGTCTACAGTGGAAGAATCCAGTGTCAGATTTGGTTTGCATCTCGTGTTAGAGGTGACATTGTGCTTGGTGCTGAGCGAGCTGGAGAGGCCGTGCTGTGCTGCACACAGCCTGCGGTGTCAAAAGATGGGCACGGAGCAGAACAGAGGCAGGAGGAGATGGAGAGCAGGGGAAGCTCATGTTCATGTGCTCAATGGCTGCTACCACTTGTCTCTTCTCCTGGAGCTTCCTAGAGAAGGGAAGCCTCTACTGAGGGAAGGGGCAAGGACCAGCAAAGAGATTTGGGATGCTGTCTGCTGGTAGGAAAAGCCTCTGAAGCAGCAGGAAGAGGTACTGAGGCTTGGTTGAGACATTAGATGGCAAATCTTCACAAGGAAAGAAACTTCAGTGGTCAAATAGTCAAGATGGACATATGTGTAAACCACGGGAAGGCTTTTGGAGGGCATTGGACTTATCAGACGGTCAGCAAAGCCTTTTGCTCCGTGTTGGTGCAATACAGCAGGTCCTGGGCTGTGACGGGAAGGAAGCCTTAAGGGATATGGTAATTAAGAAAAGTAACTAAGAACCAAGTCATAAAAATAATAAGTGTTTTACCGTCTCCGTTGTGCATAGGCCCGCAGCAGGGAATGTGGGTCACGCAGCACAAGTGGCTGAGCCAGGGATAAAATCCAGGTCTGTTAATGCCTCAGGCCTCTCCATAAACACCAGGCTGTGACTCTTTCCTCCGGCACAGCTTTGGTGGGAAATGACCTCCATTTTAGGTGGAAAACCAGTTTCTGCTCAGTCTGGTGGCTCATTACCTTCTGCCGTTTGCCTTTGCCAGGTGCAAGTTCTTCAGCCTCACGGAGACCCCGGAGGACTACACCATCATCGTGGATGAAGAGGGCTTCCTAGGTGAGTGTCTGCATGTGCCATTTCCATATCCAGCTGGAGGGGGAGGAAGGAAACCTGTCACCTCTCGCTGATGTTCTAAACCAAAGCTTTTGTAAAACAGGTCTGTTTGGCAGTGTTAGTAGCACAGCTCTGAAAGGTGCTTTGATCCCTTAAGCACACTGTCTCTGCTGCTGTGCTCTACGGGGCGTTTCACACATGGAATATGAATATATTCCAATGCTGGGAGAAGAGCACACGCAGGTCTTAAAGAGCAGCTTAAGCTTATTTGAGAAAGCAAAACCATCTCTGCGTATCACTGTACTCAACTGAGCTGCCCCGTGTCCCCAAACCTCCACAGGCACACCACATCATGGGCCTCCAGCTTGTTGATCTGACCTCTCTCCTTAAAAGGAACACTTGAAGATGAGTAGTTCATGTCATCCCCAGAACCATCGTGGTGCTGTGGAGCTGCAAATCAGCTCCTTTGGTTCAGTGCAGAACGCTGTGATTTATCCCCTTTTCTCACATCCAGCTCTCTCCCAACTAGATGTGCCACCTCTGCCCATGGTGGCCAGAGGTGTCAAAGGGGCGGTCATCTGTGTGTCGGAGAAGGTGGTTGGCATGTGCTTGGGAGCTGCAGACACTTGGTGCTGGGCAAGTGCTGACGGAGAGAATGGTTTGGCTTTGGGGATGGAAATAGTTTGTAATAACATTTATCCTGTGGGGAGGTTTTGTTTGTAGCAGTGTTGTTGAGGTGGTGGAATGGGGAAGTGTTGTGCAGCTATTATTATTTTTGTTCAGTCACTGCTTTATGTGGTTGGAATTAAAAAAGTCTACGTATTTTACCGGGTTTGGAGAAAATTCATTAAGCTATGAAAAAAGTTGATTTCATTCCTGAATACGAATTAACTGTTGAGCAGCTACTTGTGACCCTGTAAGATTCAATGGGCTTGTAATATCCAAACCCTAAGGAGAAAATTGGAAACTATGCCGTCTTTATTTAGTCCAGCCTCAAAATTTTATAAAGAGTAGCATTTCTGAATTATTCCACTTTCTGTTTCCGGACTACTCATAAAGATAGAACAAATTATTGCATTTTAGAGCCCTACAATGGTGGCTAAGCATTTTCATAAACTCATCACCAGGTTGAGAATAGGTGAATGGATCTTTACAGCTATTGCTTGTTTGTATTGTGGGAGTTGTGAGGTTTGATTGGAAGTGTCACATACGATTCTGCTGCCAGAATGTCCCTTGTTGCATTTGTTCAGGGACAAGGATGTTGTTACTGCTATCGGTACCATCAGCTTTTTTTTATTATCAGTGGCAACTGGGGGAAATTGATTTAAATTTGGTTTCATCATGGTAGTAGGGTGCAAAGCCTCCCTCTCAAAGCTTCTTTCTAAGAGAGAAGTCACCAAAGGAGGAGGAGAGGGTTGTGTCCAAGGGCTACAGCACATGACAGAGCAAGAAACCCAAAGATTCCCATGCTCAGGAGGCAGTCTGCGTGGCTGAACCCGCACAGTGTGCTCATCCCCAGTGTCACATCTCTGTCTGGGATGTCCACGGCACTCATTTCTCTGCCTGCTTGCAACGAGGCAGATTCCTCAGTTCAATCACTGGTGGCAAGTTTGGATTGCAACCGCCCCCGTCCAGCCTCTAGCCATGCTGCTACTTATCTCTCTGGAAATTCTTCCAGCTTGAACCAAAGGTAAGTTCAAGCTGTGGATCTGCTCATCAGCAGCGGGGGATTGTGTTGCACTGCGTGTGCCACTGGTTGTGCTTGGAGCGAGACCGGTGTCCCTGAGGAGCTGCTTGTCCTGCTGGTGCCCCAGGTTATCTCTGAGAACTAGACAGTGCTGCTGCACTTCAAAGCAGCAGTCCCCTCTCCCTGAACCCTTTTGACTTTGTTACCTTGGCTCTCATACACACGAATTTACTGCTGATGGTTTCAGGGCCCATGTAGCTTCCGTGGGGATGTGGTTTTGGCAGCTTATAATATCCCTTTTCTTCCAAATACACTGCATGCAGTTGGGGTCTTAAAATAGGGCTTTGCAGGGCAAGGAAGGAGCATGATAAAGCCATCCTCTACTACAGCATGGTGTGAAAGCCGGGTGCAAAACCCAGCATGGATTTGCTTTTTGCCAGTAAGTGGTGATCTGCTGACAAGACTTTTATGCTCTGCATCCCGCTAACTCTCCTAACATGAGCCCCATGCCCTTTAGGTTTGTGTCCAGCCCATGCTCTTCTTTCTGAATTGTCACCACCACATCCAAAGGTTCCTCTCGGAGTTAGCCCTCACTGCAGTCTCCACTCTTGCTCCATCCCTGTTGCTCACTTCCACAGTCTGGAGGGATTCAGGATCTACCGCCTGTGATGCCTTGTGACAGCGAGAGGGCTCTGCTTCACTCCCTGCTTCCCCTCAGTCTGGCTGGAGATGTCTCAGGGGTTGGAATCTCACTTGGCCTTTGTATGGTGTGTAATCAGCCCGTGGGCTTGAACAGGGTGAAAACCTTGAAGGACTGCAGCATCTCACCTTCTTGTAAACAGCACCAATCATGTCTGCATCAGCTGCTTCCTGCCCTGACTAGCCAAGTGCCAGGTTCAGCTCAGGAATGGCAGGGTAAATCTTCACCTTTGGTGAGCGGTTTAGGTAGCAAGTGACTTCTTTTTTTGTCTCCAGGTAACTTTTGTTCTTGCAGCGCTTAACAAACTTAATGCAAGTCTCAGAGGGGCAGGCTTTTCTGTATGGAAAATTAGGACCTTTCTTTCTCAGGCACCTGCATGTATTTTTGCTGCAGCAGCAGCAAGATTGCCCCTTTAGCTGGCATCTCATGCTAGCCAGGCCCCTTCTGCTGGGAATCACAAACAGCACCGAAGGGAAAAGAACAGGCTGGGGAAGTCCTGGCACTCTCAGCAGTCCTTGAGGTTAACACTTCAAACATACTGATATGCAATAATCATTCTTAACTGTTTTGTCAAAAAATAATACTCAGGCTTGTTTCCCTGAGAGTAGCAAGTGAGTCAGGCTGGTAAAGAAGTCATTATTTCTTCTCCCCAGAAGAAGTCTGCAGTGCAAAGCTGTAACCTGCTTAAGCGTTCATCGTGCTGGAAGGGAATGGTTACAGCCTAATTCTTTGCTTTAATTCCCCGGGGTGAGGTGGGGATTATATCTGCACAGAACCTTGTTTGTTCCACTGGCCGTTTCTTGGGTTTTGGCCTGTTAATGAGGAAGAATTTTATTCAGCAAATAACACAGGAGGACAGTGCACAGAAAGCTCTTTTCCTGGCCGATATTGAGATGAATTAGCAGGAGGAGTTTGGCCGTGGGCCCTCCTGCATGAAGACAAGTGTCTCAGCTACTGGGGTGCTGGACAGCCCTGTGAAATCCCTGCATTTATCACCCGCTGTGCAGCCAGCCCCTGGCAGGAAAGGCGAGCGGCTGCTGCTCCCTGCAATGTAGGAATATTTATTTGAGTTTGGTTGGCTTTTTTCCCAAGGTTTGGCTGAAAGCAGGAACTGCCTGTGCGTGGAGCAGATCTGCATTAGCCCCTGTGCTCTCTGTGTGCTGTCTCTTTTTCAGAGGGCGGCAAGGACCAACTTCCTCCATCTCGGGGCAGCTGCACCAGTAAAACTTGTAGCCCGTTGTCTCACTGGTCCCCATAGTCTCCATTCACCAAAGGTTTTAGCTTCCACACACTGAAAGGAAAGCACATGCCAGCACACCTGGAGGTATCTGTGCTATCTGAAGCCCTGTTTATGTGCAGCAGGAAGCGCTTGCTGACATAGCAGTCCTGTCCTAGAGATGCCATCTGAATTAAATAATGGATGTTGGAGGTAGCACCATTGGCAGTCCCAACAGCTGTCGCACCACAGCTTCCGTACCATCCATCCAGGGAGCCTTTTATGGGAGGTAAAGGGATGTTTGGTTTGGTTTGATTGTCCCTTTTCTGTTCCTGGCTTGTCTGCAGTCCTGCTCATTATTTCTTTCTCTTCAAAGTCCACTACTGGGTTTAGCAATAGCTCTGCTTGGGTAGCTTTCAATGAAACACCATCCATCTAACCTCCCACTTTACAGCAGTCCTCTAACAGCACAGCACAGTGTGGAATGAAGAGCTAACACTTAACTCAACCACCTTTATTCTCCATCAGCCTAATGAAGAAGAGCCCATTCAGTGTCATCTCTGTAAGTTGGTCCAGTTGCATGGAGGTGAGAGATGGCTGCAGTTGACCCTCGGGTATGTCTGTGTTTCAGTATCTCTTGCGTCCACTTGGAATGAAGCAGAACTGTTTGATAAGGACCTTCCCAGAAGCACCACGTCTGGGACCTGGCTATGTGCTCAGGGAAAATGAGCTCCTCTGTGCTGTTGTTCCTATGGCTATAGGAACCTAAAGGCAACAAGGTCACCTTTCTGAGTTTCAGGGCTGAAACATCTCCTTCTCTAGTGCAGATCCCCTGTGCGAACACAAAGCAACTCTCAGTCTCCCCACAGTGAGGTTCATCTGCAAGGTGGATGTGACAGTCCTTCCTTTAAACTTCTTTGGCTGCCTGATGTGGCTGGTAAATCCAGAAATCCACACATTTATGGTTTCCAGGATGAGGAAGCTCTGAATCTCAGTGCATACCTCACAATAAATTGCCCAGTATATTAAGAAAAATGTAACTATTTGAAAAACTTCTACTAGTTAGAGTAGCAAAGAGATTTTGTCAGAATTCATGAAATGTTGACCTCATTCTAATAAAAAGAAAGGATAAAAAGAAAAAAAGCCCTCTTGCTGGCAGTGCTGTGTTTTGATAACCATCATCCTCAGACAACCTGTTCCCTATCTGACCTTGGATTCAGCACCATCATATGCTTTAGTGCCACATCGAGTCCCTTTTTCAATAACATCCAAATGGTAAATTGCTTTCAGTGTCCCCTCTCTCATCCTGTATATAAAATGGGCAAGAAATCAGCTTATAAATAAGTGCAAGCACAAAACCTGTCTCGCTGGGAGCAATCTGTAACTTTATTTAAAGATACAGAGGGAAGCAAGCTAATAGATGCATCTGGGTTTTTTGTTTTTTAATATTTCTTCTGTAAGTATTTCCCCTTTTTATATTTTTTTTATTGCCCTGTGTCTGGGCCTTTGTATCTGGGGCGCAGTGGCTTAATTTGCTTGCTGACATTTATAGCTCTGAATTCCTTGCCCTGGACAGGCAGGAGAGCCTGCTGGTTGCTAGGCAGAAGATGTTTTTCTCTATTAAACACGTCCACAATCGCTCTCTTTTCGATCTCTGTATTGGCCAGACTACACCGTGTCTGCGGTTTTCAGGTTTTTCAAGTAATGTGCTTTTAATGACCTAAGTCCAAATTAAAAACATGGAGATTTGACTACTAGCTAATTAGCAATATGTGCTTGGTTGTGAAGGTTTTTTCCTGTGATGCATATATGCTGATAGAGATCAATAAACATGTTGGGGGGGGAATATTCCCTGGGATTCCTGCCCTCTCCTGAGAGGTTGTAGGGTTTGGTAGTTAAAGCTTTTGGGGAGGGGAGGGAAGGATGAGACATTTGTGATATTCCAAGGCCTGTTTTGTGTCAGCTGGGGAGAGGAGCACTCCAGCTTCTCCAGAGAGCTCATCTGTGAGTGGGTTTGCATGTCTTGATAGCACATATTCCTTCTGTTTGGTACCTGCCCCATAAAGTCTTCTGGTCCAGTTTCTCAGCTGGCTCCTATGTAAAAGAAAAAAAAACCCAACCTGCTTAAATAATACACATATTGCACTGTTTCCTCCAGGAGATGGGTGTGGATTGGTACTTATTTTTGCTTCACAGCCTGTGGTGAGAAAGTCCAGACTTCTCTTCCTAAACCACTTGACTGGCCATGTTTTTTCTCCTTTAAATTTATGACATCTTGGCTGCTTCCCAGTGCTTTCCAAAGGCTGAGGTAGATGAGCAGATAGATACCATGGTGTGCTCCTGTCATCCTGCTCTCATAAATGCAGGACCTGAAAAAGCTTTTCGGGATGAAATGATGGAACAACTCAGTGAAATTTTAAGTTGGTCTCTAAAAGCAAGATGCAGCTCAACAGAGAAGAGGCAGCCCTGCTTATTTGTTTCATGAGACAGAATTTGACCATCTGCTTGTGGTTCCACTGGTGCCTTTCTGGTTTGTTGTGTTGGTTTTTTCCTTAAGGCAGGGTTTAGGGTGAGTTGGTGGCTTTCATTGTTTGCATGATTTGCCAGGGTAGCTACCTGTGCAGCCCATGACAAGGAAGCTGAATTCACTCTGTAAGGCTTTTTGAAGCATTTGTGCATTTTCAGTGCAGTAATTTGTGATCTTCCCCTGCTTTTTAAGTGACTTTTATGTGGAGCACCCTGTGAGCTCTCGACCATCACTAGTTGTGAACCTGCATTAAGTTTTAAGCCGTACTCAAGTTTGTGACCTGACAAGGAGGTGTGTTTCCTTCACTTTGGCATCTCATAAAAGCTGTCACCTTAGACTAGAAATGGTGAGACTACAGCAACCTTCCAAAAAACCAGTCTGGCATCACTTGCAAACAGAGAAAACATTTCTCTTGTGGTAATCCCCTGCAAAATGCCAGCACGTGGCACTCCCCAGGGTTGGTCTCTGAGCAGATTTGACAGATTTTGGTGCAGGAGATGGAGCCTCTGTGCCTCAGGTTTCCCAAGGATCATCAGTCATTTATTAGGGGGAGAAATATGCTGTCCCTGGCAGGCTTGGAGGATCCTCCTGGTCAAGTGAGGAGAGAAAGCCAAACAAATTTACATCATCTCTGTACCTAGACAGAGGCTCTCAGGCAGAGGTGACAAGTTTTGTGCCAGCCTTGGCACGAAGTCTCCAGATGTAATGATGGGTCAAGGGTAGCTCTCATAGTCCTAGTGCAACATGTCTAGTCTTTTTGGTTATTGCTAGACTCAGTTGAATTCCTTGTATTGAACTCTAGAAATACAGAGTGATGCATGTGTTTGACTCCAAACTAACAGTTCTCTCTGGAGGGGAATGAGGGGAAGGAGGCCTGCTGCTTTGAGCTAATTCTTCCACACTTAAAGGTGGGATGTTCTTTCCTTAGCGTGTAGTATCAAGCTGACGGTGACACACTGGCCTACCATCATCTTCAGGCTTTTGGCCTGACAGTCACACACAGTCTGCTCTGGGTTCATGGAAGGGCTACTTATTGGGCAAATGAGCCTTTCTCAAGTGAGCAGCTTTGCTGCTTTAATCACAAGGTAAAGGGACAGGGAGTCAGAGCAGCGTGATGAAGTTCCCAGGTCTGCTGCAAGCTTTTCTGTTTGACCTTGGACAAGTCTTTCATTGTGTCTCAGTTTCCTCATCTGAAAAACAGGGCTAATCCTATTAAATAACCTCATAACTGGCCCTATAAAGATTAATTAGTAAACATGTGGAAATGCTTTGATAATGTAAAGGCAAAGGCCATGATAAATAATACTTGAGGTAGCTTCTGTCCCCCAGGGTTCACTTGCAATGGGTACACTTGCAGACCTACTGAATAAATCATCTCTACAGATTGGGGATTATGATGGGAAAAAAAGTACCCTTTTATGAAAAAAGTTGTGTAATCTTTTAAAAATCTCATGTCTTGGTATGTAATCTTGCAGGGGATTAAGACAACCTCAAGGTTACAGTCATACAACAGTTAGGAATTTAGCAGCTTCATCTTCAGGTCTTGTTTGAAATGTAACGAGTGGCTCTGCTCTGTCAGGCTGGAGAAACACTGCCTGCAATGCCATTCCCAAAAAACTGAAGTAGAAGACAAAAACGTATTCCTTCTGCTGTTTCGTTTGAAAGTCCAGAAGGAATTGGAAATCTGAGTTCCTTCTTTTCGTCATCTTTTAGTTCTGTGCTTTTTGTTTTTCAGTAGACGCTGCCTGCATCCCCTCGCCGGCAGTAACCGGAGCCAGCAGCGCTGCCTTCGACTCTCTGGGCTGGGTCCTCCCCACCCCCTGGCTTGCAGATTCTGCGAGCAAAGCCTTTGCCAAGAGTTTTTGAAACACAAGGAAAGTTTTGTCAGGAAGTGGGAAATCTGCTGATTTCTGCAGTTCCGGGCCCCTGATTGCCAGAGACACAATCCTCAGTTCTTTCAGGCTGCGCAGCCCATTTGCTCGAGAAGCGGCGAGCGGGTGAGCAGGGGCTGGCCAGCAGCAAAGAGCCACGGTTCTCAGCTTGGGAAAGACCCAGCTCTTGATCGTGGCACAGAGTGAGGAGGCAATCCTGTGCAGAAGCACAGAAACACCCATATCTGTGCTCTCAACACATCTTGAGCCAAATTTCTAATCTTCACTGCTTATCACTAAAGAAAAAAGCCAATTTCTGCTCTCTTCTTCCTTCTCATGAACAAACACCAGCTTTTGGAACTTGGGTCTGGTTTTGATTTTCCAGGTTTGCTCGTTATTAGTGGTGTGTTATCCCGTGAAGAGGAAGGAAGAGAACAGCTTGATTTCCTGAGAGCAGACTGGAGCCTAACCTGGATCTGTCTTCCTAACCCCGCTCTCCAGTGAGAGTGGACATAATGATTATTTTTGGAATCTACCTTACCATGTTCCACATTTTTAGCCAAACATAATAATGGTGCTTTGTTTTTGGAGTGTATTTGTACTTCCTGTCTTATGATATCCCTGTGAGGTAAGAATTAATTTTTTTTTTCCCCCCATATATGAGGAAACTGATAAAAAGGAGACCGACTGACTCGTTTCAAGTCACATACACACTTTGTGGGGTGGATCAGGTTTTGCCTTAACGACAAGCCCAAATTGCCATCTCCTTGTCTGCACTTCAAAAGCAGACTTTATTTACCACTGCATTCCAGCAACTTGAACATCTGTTCTAAGACGCTGCTGTAAACCCACAGTTTTGTAGTGATCCTCCCAGTCGGTAGCGAGTCCCCTGCCCCTCTGTGCTCATAGCCAGGTGGAAGCCTGCTGTCGCCTTCTAACAGCTTCTGCATTGCAACAACACTTCCTTTTGCAATGCCATTTATTGCTAAATCAGTGTCTGGCCTGGCAAGAACTCACCTCTTTGCTCTTTAAGACTATTACTGTGAGTCTGAGCTTTTGGTGTCTCACTGCAGCGAGCAGGAGTAGGAAGCTAAGAAAGGAAGGCACCGTAAACGTCTTTTTGAAATGGATGGGTTTGCCTGTGCCAGTCTCACTGGAAATGCACTCCTCCTTTGGGTTTCATTTTTTAAAAGTCTCTGTAAATGTATAACCAGCTTGGTTTTTAGGTTGCTGTCAAAGCTAAAAGTTACGAGGATCGCAAGAGGAGAAGTAATTGATTGAAAATGAGATGAAAGCAGAGGTTTCTGTATAAGCATTTCCTTTTATCAATCCTTGATTGCTTTCTTAGTGGACACTTGTACTGAAGGTCTTTCCTCAGGAGGTGCTGATTATTGAAGTGGAGAGAAGGCAGTGCCTGTGCACACACGTGGATTTGCAAGTTCCCAGCCTCTAAAGGACCTACCACATCAGCCACTCCAGAAGAACTGGTATCGTGTTATCCTACAGCTTGATAGAGCAGGATAGCTGCGTGCCCCAGTTAGATATTTAGTGCCTTGGAAAGCAGAGGAGCTACTTGTCAAGAGTCAGGATTTTAGAGCTGGGCTATGTGTTTGTACAGCTTCATTTAATTCCAAGTTACCCTTGGGTTATTTAATTTCCTGACAGCTGCAAAAACAGTGTTCTCAGATAACAATGGCCTCTAATTAGGCAATGTGCCTAAAATGGTAGAATGTTTTATTTGACCATGGCACTAATATTTTGCATGCAGCTTAGAGATGAGAAAGTCGAGGGAGTTGCATTTCCAGCTTCCCTTGGCAGAGCAGTGTCTATCTTGTGATCCTCGGTGCATAATGCTAAAGGCATGCCCGCTCTTCTGCCTGCTGCTTCAAACGCTCCTCATCTCTTTGGACTGTGTCATCAGTAAATCTGTCTTTCAGCTGTAACCACCTTCCAGAAATATGTTTTATCAGCACAGCAAGACTAGCAGGACTTGCACAGCTGAGGCTGTGGAGTGTTTTGGAGACACGCAGGCCACAGGGAAGCGTGTGAGATTTACCTGCAGGTGAGGGTAGTGGCTTCTCGGGGGCTGTACTACACCGTGGAGTCCTCGTGTATTGCTTTGATGGCTCCTGCACTTAGTAGGCAATCAGGCAGTGATAGAAATGAACATCCAAGTCAACTATTCTTCCAAATCATTTATTCAGTTTGGAAAGGCTGTTAGCATCAGGTTATGTTAATTAGATCCTGACTCATGATTTGTGCTTGTGGAAGCTTAGGCATTGGGCTGTACAAATAGCTGGTTTCTGAGTTCCCGCCTGTGACAGCAGGAAGTGGTTGTTGGGGAGTCTTTCCCCCTCCTTTAATTCTTACACTTCCCTTGAAGTCTGGAATCTAAAAGAAAACAGATTATTTTTTTTCTTCTTCACTGTTTTACTCGCTACTTTAATTCTTTTCCAGAGCTCATGATTCTGAAAGTTTCTACATCAAGTCCTCATCATCGTAGAGCTTTATGCTCTTTCTTTAAGGTCCTGTTTGTAAAACCATGATGCAAAACTACAGTTCTGGTATATCAGGTGCCTACTTAAAAGTCTTACAGCCTTAATTACGTGTTTGCTAATCTGCAGTCGGAGTTTACCCGTGCCTTTCAGTTGCACAGTCTTTGCATGCACGTCCTGGACCGCTGACCAGAGGGCTCTTTTGAAGGTTTCTGGTATGGATTCCATATATCCGTTTTCTTTTAGGTGTCTGATTGCCTACTCAGATGTGGTAATACGATGAAAGAGAGATTACTGCCTCAATTGCAGTGTATAATAACAGTGAAAACTTATTGTCTGCATTAATCTGGATTTGCCCAGTTCTGCTGAGAGGCTGCTCTGTTTGAATAAAATGGGGATGTCAGCTCAGATTGGCTTGTGGCCACATAAGCAATGCCCATGGGTTGTCCTCTGCATCAGATCTGCAAGGGTAGAGGATGAGCAAAAAGGTTTGTATTCTTCCTTCCCCACTGCAGTTCCCCACCAGTCAACAACTGAGTGATTTCTAAGTGCCAGGTTGAATTCCCGTTACCATACTTGATAACTATCAGTATAACAATCCACTGCAAAGTTGTCCAAACCCCTTTTGAAGCCTCTTCATCCTTTCTGTCTCCGTGACGTGCTCTGTCAGCGTGTGCAGAGGTGTGTGCACTGCATGGATTTGTACTTCAGATCCTCTAAACCTGCTCTTGGATGATTCCATCCCATTGCAGGTATTGTTTGTTTGCACTGTAGTGTAATGACGCCTGTTGTCTTATTCACAGTTGTCCTCCCAGCAGTTCTTAAAGATCTTTGAACATCGACTTGATGTTTCTCAAAGAACTATTCACAGTGTGTCTCCAAGACTCTTAGGAAAGAGAACGAACAAGCCTTAAGAAAAATGTAAAATAACATAGTTCAGCCAGGGCCCCCTATTGATTCATCCCTTCATTGAGAACTGATTGTTTATTGCTGTTTTTCTTAAAAGTTCATCAGAGGATCTTCGCTTTCATTCCATTCTACTAAGGGAAATAGAGGAAGTTTGTAAGAGAAATTCTGCCTTTTGATAAGCTGTTTCACAATAGATCTTCCCTTAAAAATCCCATCTCTGAGATCTCTATTATACCTATAGTATTTTTTTTAACAGAGAAAAGAAAAAAAGTCAGAGAAGAAAAAAAAATTCTGAAATATGAGCACTTCAGCCCCAGAAGACAAATGGAAAGAATCACAATGTATTTTTGGTTCAAACCTTCCTCTCCCTTTCCCCGCTCCCCCTCTCTCTCTGAATATACATAGCAGTTTGCATCTCATCAGTTTTTAGTCCTAAATCCTGACTCTAAGTACCTAGTTCCCGTGTAAGGTAAGATTTACTGTGGTTAACTTCCTTCAGAGTAGCATGAAAACTCAAGTTTAGTTTCTTCCCTAATCCCTCTCCGCACTTTCTGCGATAACATCTTGGCAAAAAGCAGTAAACGTGTCCCCAGTTTTGCCTTGCACAAGTTTTGGCCATTTTCTTCTGAATTTATTCTTCCTGGGATTTCCATCACCACGTTCTACCAAAACATTCTCATACTTACTTTCACGTGCTCTATTTTACAAGACTTACCAATCCCTCTTCAGTTCCAACTTCCATTTACTGAATTTTTGAAGCTAGAGTGATCCACAGTCTGCATTTGTTGTTTGAGTTGTTCTTGGAGTACATGAAGTTGAAGAGTCTCATAAGATGAGAGGCAGCAGCACTGGGCTTGTGGCTGGTCTGCTCCTGGAGGGTCCCCAGCAGCCCAATTTCTTCATCTTTGTATCTTGCACATTGCTGGGCAGATTGTAAGCATTAAATAGATGATAATCTCTTGAGTCCTGCTGAAGGAACTGTGTCTGTGAGGTATTTATTTTACTCTTCTGCTTCCTTGGGCTTGGGTAAGATGTTTATTTACTGAAACACTGTGTGCTGAACTTGTGTAATTGAGAGCTGCCAATTTATATTAAGAAAATCTACATGTATATATACATTACGCCTGTGTGTACATATGTGTATATACCTATATTTGTATATATATAAATTATTGAGGGATGTAGAAAGGGATTAAGTGACAGCATTTTTAGCTGTTCTTTTTCAGATACTTGTCCTTAAACTCTAGCTTAAAACCAACAACTATATTGGCTTTTCAAGCTTTAATATATCTAGTGAGAACATCTGCCAGGACTCAGTGGTCCAGGACCAAGCCAAGGTTTTCTTTAGTTGATGAATTAAACAGGCAGCTCCCACACAGACAGGAACATCTGTGAGTGAGTGCAGTCTGACAGAGGAGGGTATCTTCAGGAGATAGATGGCAGGTTGTGTCCTGAGCTGAGCACTACTGTCATATGGCTGAAATCCTCAGGGGTAACAGGGTTTAGGTTTGGGGAATTGGGGTGTTTTGGTTTTTTAAATAATAATAAAAAAACCCTAACTTTTTAATTATTAGAATCAGGCCTTTGGAGATGTGGGATGAGGATTTATGTGGGTCAGCATGTGGACGAGTCTCTGGTGGATGTCTGTTTTGGCATTTCAACCAGCAACAAAATACAAAACAGCCTCTTGAACAAGCTCTCTGCTGTTTGCAGCAGAGAGGAGTGCCTGCGCTGATGGATGTTTACCATGTCTCTTCATGCTCTAAACAGAGAACAGATCATTTTCCCCCCCTGACAAATTCATTTTTAGAATTTGTATAAACAAATTCTTGACCTAGATGAATACTCCAGCATGCCACACTGTGCCTGGTTTTAGGGGCTTGTATGTACCTTTACAAGGAAATGTATTCAAGCGTCCAAGAATTAAGGACAGTCCATGCCAGCTTCTCAGATTGCCTCCCAGTTGGATGAAAGGAAACCACAAACTGAAACCAGTTTGCTTTCAAAAGTACAACCTGTGTCCTGTAAACATGAAGTTCAAAAGAACTGCAGAGTACACTACACCAGCCCCAGAGAAAAACCACTCTGGGGAGCAGGAGGTTTAGTAGCAATGCTCTTTGTGGAGCAGTGGCTGCATCCATGATGCCTGTGCACCTGCTTCCTTTCGGGCACGTTACGCTGGGGCTTGGGGAGCTGCTCGCCTGCTGGACGGGGCTTAAACATCCAAAAGATCAGGACCCATTCAGGTACCACCCCGTAGAGGCAGTGGGGGAAGGCCAGGCAGCTGGAGGGAGCCTGGCTCTCCACACTGGGAGAGAGGAGAGCATCAGAAGATGCTGACGTGGATGATTTGACACGGGGAGGCGATGATCTGAGCTGTTGGTGCTGTAAGACACTGGTTTTGGAGCGGGGCTCTGGGAGCAGCGGATGAGGCAGGTGCTGGAGTGTTTGCTGCAGGGCAGCTCTGCTGGACACCATGTAGGTCAGAGGATGTTTGGCACTGACTCTCAGCCCTTCCCTGCCTGCTGTAAATGTTTTCTCCAGTTGAAGGGGTTTTGGAGGGAAATTTACTATGGATAAGAAACAAGAGCCTGTTCTATAGAGATTCCTGTGGTTGAGTCTGGTATGTGTTTGATGGGTTGTTTCAGGTGGGGACACTTTTTGTTGTTGGTTTTGATTAGTTGTAGGATGCGGGCTGCTTCCTTGTCTGAAAATGGAAAGATGATGCTTAAAAAGCACTCGGTGGAAAACTGGGAGAAGAAGAATTAGATACTGGTTTTCATCTGCTGCTTTTCATGGTTTTGAATTCTTCTGATTTTTTTTCTTTTTTCTTTTTTTTTTTTTCCTGCCTCCAGTGATCTCGAGGCATCTGGGCTCTGGTCCATGACCAAGTCTCCCAGGCTCTGCTGTGGCATGGATGGTAATAGTAATGTCATCTAGGAAGCAAAAAACTGACTCTTGTGCATTTGACAAGTACTTTTTTTTTTCCCAAGAATCCATTGCAGCTGGAAGGTTCTAGGTGGCAAGAAAGGTTTTAAAGAAACCACAGGAGGTTCTTATTTCCGAGGTGAGCAGAAGGCAAAGAGGCTTAATGTGTACAATTTTCCATCTAGAAAAGGGCTGCCCTAATGAACTGTATGTTCATAAGTGGACAGAGCCCCTGCTGCTGGGCAGTGACAACACAGCTCATTTCCACACTGTGTAGATGTGCAGTAATCTGTTCTGTTCTCCAACCTGCCTCCTTCCCCTCTTTAACAATTCAGCTACCAAGAGGGACTTGTGGCTTGGAAAGCAAGACTGATTTGGCCTTTTTTTCCTTTGAGGCAAGTGAAACAAGGCAGCCCCTTGTCAATATAAGTCTAATTTGACCTGATCCTCTCCGGTTTGGTGGAGTGGTGGAGTAAGAGCTGGAGTTGCTGATGCACGTTGGGTGGGTGGGTGGTTGGAGTGGCTACCGAAAGCACACGGTGCTCAGTGGGGTGGGGAGCACTTGATAAAGAGAAGGCCCTTGTACTCATCAATGCCGGAGAGAAATTGTGTGGAAAATTCTTTCAACTAATGGTCTGAAAAATCTTCTGCAAAGGCTATTTTCTACCCTTACTTCTAATTACATCTTAAACATTAATAGCCTGAGCAACTGGAGAATCACACACACTAATGTCACAGTTCACTTGGAGCAATTTGTTTTGTGAGATAATGAACTGTGTCAGCAAAAGTTTAAAACTTGTTATAGGTGGGACTGATAGTGCAGCCTTCTGTTAACTTGCCCAGTGTTTCCCATTAAAATGCCCTCGCCCTTTGCCCGCTTCTCTGCTGGATCTGGGAACCTGGGGTTAGATTCTTTATGTCAGCGAACCTGACTTCCTCAGGGTGTTTTTGGTTTCTTTTGTTTTTCATTACATTTAAGCTGTTTTTAGGAGCAGCTTGGAAGGAAACACTTCAAAATCATAGAATCACAGAACGGTTTGGGTTGGAAGGGGCCTTCAGGATCATCTAGTTCAACCCCCCTGCTGTTGGCAGGGACACCTTCCACTAGACCAGGTTGGTCGGAGCCCCATCGCCTCTGGCCTTGAACACTTGGAGGGATGGAGCATCCACAGCTTCCCTGGGCAACCTGTGCCAGGGTCTCACCACCCTCAGAGTGAAGAATTTTTTCCTTACATCTAATCTAAATCTACTTTTGTGTAAACTATTGCCCCTCATCCCATCACTACACTCCCTGATAAAGGTCCCTCCCCATCTTTCTGACAGGCGCCTTGAAGTCCTGAAAGGCCACCAGAAGGTCTCCCTGGAGCCTTCTCTTCTCCAGGCTGAACAACCCCAACCCTCTCAGCTTGTCAGCTTTTTCTTTGAAGAGCTCTAGTCCTCTCAGGCTTTGGCAGGTGAGGTGTCTTTGCAAGAAAAGGTACCTTTGCCTGATTAAAACCATCCAGCCAAAGTGTAGTTTTGTTGCAACCTACAGTTTTCCAGCCGAAGTGTCAGAAGTGGCATCGAGTCTGTTGTGAATTTTCGCAGCCCATAGCGCAGCTCATGCTGACAGAGTGTGCAGTACCCCAGGTTGTGGGTAAGGCATTAGAAAAACCCAAGCTGGAATCACTGCTTCAGTGCTGTGGTGGGGAGCAGTGACCCTCAGGGGTGTTGGGGAGCAAGGCAGGTTTCTGGCCTTGCTGCTACCAATGTAGTGCAGAGGAAGAAACAAAATAAAGGTATAAATAGCGAGTCTGAGGTTGGAGGGGAGAAATCTCTGAGTGAGAGAAGCAGTGATGGAGATGAGGACAGGCTGGTGGGATGGGGGGATGGACCTAGTGTCAGGGGGAAGAAAGGGCACAGGACCAGTGGGGAGGGTAAGAGGAGATGAAGGAGGGTAAAGCTGGATGTATGAACAAGGAGACTGGGGGGAGACGAGGAGGATGGAGTGGTGTTGGTGAGGGTGACTGGAGTGGCGAGGTGGGAGGAGGGAAGAGAAGAAAGAGGAGCAGACTGATGGGTATTGGGTTTCTGGATGAGCAGAAATTGGCCACCCAGAGCACTTTCTCCTCCCACTGCTCCCAAGGACACCCATGGCAGCAGGTATCTGTCCCACTCACAGCAAAGGCTGTCTTTCATTGCACACCAGCTCTGGCAGTGGAAAAGGCCAACTGCAGTTGCTGTGCATACAGCAGCAGATCTGAATGGGCTGGCTCTCTAACAGGAGCATGTGCAGAACATGGTGAAGCTTTGATGCAATTGTAGTTTTTCAGTGGTTTTCAATGCCTGAGCTGGTAGTTGTACTGGTTTTGTTTCTGAGCCTTTTGTTTTAACTATTTCTGGAAGTGCCTGGGGGTTATTAGAAAGGCCGATGACAAAACTCAGTTTGCCTCTTCTCGTGTCTGCTTCACAATGCTTCATCATTGCAGGCTGCTGCTTTGGGATCCATCACCTGAGTGCCCAAAGCTCCTGCACTGGGCTGGCATCTGGCTCAGGTGGTAGATGTGTCTGGGGGCTGCAAACAGCTGCATCCTTCTGCTGCTGGAAGCTGGAGACCAAATAAAGCAAAAAGCAGGAAGGGAAAGATTGCTTTCATGGTAAATAGGGTTGTGTCCCTGTCTGTGACAACCTCAGTTTGGCAGCCTCCTGCCTTCGGAGCACTCAGTATTGCACTGCTTTAAACAACACTTGTATGTGTAAGATAAACCCTTAGTGACTGTGGTGGAGTGGTTGGTGCAAAGCAGAGTCCAGGATGGTGGTTTGTGAGAAGCTGTCTGCAAGAAGCCTCTGTTTCCAGCGCCAGCTGCTAAATGGGCATTTAACTTCCACTGAGATCAGTGGGACTTGGGCACGTGCGTTAGTGCTTTACCTGATGGGCAGCATCGTTGCAGGATGAACTGTCCCACTGGGGACTGATCGCTGCTGTGGGGCAGGATCCCTGACCACTGATGAATGTATTGCCTTCCAGGCACAGGTAATAGCCCCCAAACGGCCAGCCCTCGTGGAATCGGGAGTAGATTGTCCCCAGGGAGAAACTCCACAGATAACGTCCAGCTGTATAGAGTGGAAGGATCACCCTTTTCAGTAAGGGCACATGTATAGGGAAGCTATAAAAGATTAAATGATATATAAGTAGTTAATTGATGATTATCTGGAGTCCAGCAAAGTCAAGAGGGTGCTTTTACCTGTTTGAAGGGCCACACATGGGAGAAATGAGGCTGCAATAACTCAGCGTTTAGGGTTTTCTTCCTCTCTTTCATCTTCAGGATCAGTTGGGAGTCCTGGGAGTGGAGAGTCATCTCCAACTGTGTCTGGTTCAGAAGAAGTCCAGATTTGTTTACCCTAAGGAAGAGGTCATGCGAGTCCAGCAGAGACACAACGGCTTTGTTCTGTAGGACGCTTCGCTTCTATGCTTCCTTTCATACCATGCTGTCCCATGGCGTTTCACAACAACAGCAGGGCACAGCAGAGCTGAAAAAGTTAGCTGTCCTTTTAATTTATATTTTTAGGACCCAAGATTGGTAGATACAATTCTAATTCTTACCAATTAGAGTTTAGCTATGTCAGGGAAGCACTTTGGAACTAGACTAGGGGAGGACAGCCTGGAGGCAAGGCTCTAAGCCAAGGCACATGCTGAGCAGTGAGGTTGCTGGAAGGGCTGTGTGCCCATCTCCCGAGGGTGACCAGCTCAGGAGGAGAGGGGGAAGCTGTGGAGCAGTGGGTTTGTCTGCCTCACTTGGATGTCCCAGAGAAGGAGGCTCACAATCAGCTCTCTCAATCTGTTCTTTCAGAACTTGTGTTTATATGGAGATGCCTGTTTTATTTCTTTGCTCAAGAGCTTGTGCTGAGCTTCTGCTAAGCCCTGTCATGGGACTTGCTTTTGCTTTTCATTCCCTGCAATACACAGAGAAGTTCCACTTTGCACTTCTTGGATTATGTCTGCAGAAATGAATTTAAACTATTCTTGTCTATACTTACCTTCTTTACTCTCCTAATGTTTCTCATGCTGTGAAAGCAGCCAGAATGCTTTTTGCTTACATCCATTGTCTCTCTGTATTAGGTTGAAATGTAAACTCATGGGGGCAAGAAATGTCTTTTAGAAACAAGTGCAGGGCCCCTTAGAGTACCTCTCGCTCTGATCCGATCCGTAAAAACTTGTATTAGAAACTTACGTGGTACAAACATTTAAACCAAAGCTGCCCATTAAATCAAATCACTCCCAGATGGTAAAGCACACCGAAGATACTGGAAGATACTGGTGTCTACTTTTCTGCTTGCTCTGTTCTCTTGTTGTTTGTTTGTTGTTGTTTTGGGTTTTTTTTTTTAATTAGCACCTCACCTACTCAGGGTTTCCCTTTCCCAGCTGCTCTTCCTGCAGGGTCAGCAGGTAGAAGCCAAGCCACTGTGATGCTGCCTGCTCAGAAGCTGCTCTCAGAGCCACCCGTTGGGTCTGTACCTTGTTTTGCTTGAGGATCTCCAGAAGCTGCAAAAGCGACTGTGAGTTTGCACCCCCAGCGTGGCTCTTGGCGAGGGACACGGTGGCTCTGGGTGGGCAGCAGAGTGAACACGCATCCTGCAGCTGCCGTCAGACACCGCGGTGGCACTGCCCTGGGCACTGCTCCCCACTCTGCTGACCGCTGCTCTGCAGGTCCTTTGGACCCTTCCACTGGATACTGCTTTGGCAGACTTTAGATAAGCACTGGTTACACGTTTTCTTCGATGTGGACCAATGTGAAAAGCTTTTAATTGGCATTATTTTCCAAACTCTTACGGTTTTTCTCCCTTGTTTTAAACATTTGCTTTTCTGTTGATGCAGATTTGCAGTAACGCAAATACTTCGCTGCATCTCAGGAGAGAGTAAACGCTCTGTGGGGGAAGTTCTTTTTTTAGAAGTAATCTTTTTTTTTTTCCCCCCTAATTTGAATGGAAAGCAACACTTTACTAATCTTTTAAAACTGTCAGCTTAATTCTGTGTTTGTTACCAGTGTAACCTCTTGTCCCTGTAGCATTCTGGGTGATTTGCAAACTGAGAGAAGTTAATAGATATTTCACTCAGCACAAGTCGGCAGGAGCCACCAGCTTGATGCAACATCAACTCTCCTGACCCAGCCCAGGCAGGTTTCAGCGTACCTGGAGTTGTGGGGATGTTAATGCAGTCTGAGAGATGCTTCTAGTACTTTGTGTCACGGGTTGTGGCAATACATTTAATCAATAGGCTATTAAAGAGGCAGCAGGCTCTCTATCGCTGGGTGGTTTCAAATAATGCATTAAATAGAATCGGGAATGATCGAGGGCTAACTGGCCCTGCCATGGACTGGCTGTGTTATGCCTGAAAATCTTTCAACCCTGTTTTTTTTTATGGTCTCTGTGGTGTATATTACACAGCTCTAGTCACCACACCAGGACAGAGCTGCCCTGCTACAACAGGCATACAGGGAGAGCTGGTCTGTGCCCTGCTGCTCTAGCTCTAAAAGCTGGGCAGGAATTAGGAGCAGGGCACATTATCCCAGTCTTAGAGATGGAGAACTGAGATACAGAGAGATGCTCTGCATGATAATCTGTGGCGGGGACCAGTCCCAGCCCCCAAAGCTGGTGTTCTGTACTCCAAATGGCCTCCTCTTTGCTGGAGCTGGTTTAAAAATACATGTCAATGAAACAGAGCTCGCAGGCCTCTGGCTGAGCGCCCACAGCTAATCACGGGAGACTTCACAGCGAAGCCTTTCAGTGTCTGTTTCATTAATGGTTCATATTTTGCAGATCTGAGGCTTTTTATTCTTAAATTTATTACATATCACTTATGAGTTAAATATATTTTAATCCCATCTTAAATATAGTGGAATCTTTACAGCGAAGTTGGCTTTTTCTTTTACCCAGCAGCATCATGTTTGCAGAGGCTCACGCTTGGCCGTGCAGCTGGTTTGCTACGATTCTTCACAGTCCCATTGCATGCACTTCCCCAGAAGTCTTGTAAAAGTAAGGAACCAGGGAGCTCTGGACCACCATCAAACTGAACCTCAGCGTGTTACCCCTCAAGGTGATGAGGGATAACTGTGCTGCGTTCACCCGAGAGGACTGTGAGATGTCAGGCTGCTGCAAAGGCGTGTGCAGAGAGGCTGAGTGGAA
The DNA here is from genome assembly GCA_025345505.1 of Todiramphus chloris collaris. Taxonomy (NCBI): domain Eukaryota; kingdom Metazoa; phylum Chordata; class Aves; order Coraciiformes; family Alcedinidae; genus Todiramphus; species Todiramphus chloris. The sequence goes on along the minus strand of JANVCC010000094.1, from coordinate 2,032,330 downwards.
ATGGGAATGCTGTTTTGAGTACCTTGAGAGGTGGAGATCCTGTGGGGCAAGGGAAAGAGTGAGCTACATTTTATGTCACCTCCTGGCCACTGGCTTAGTGGGGTAAGTGGTTTGGTCCCTGATGCGAGCAGACACTTGTGATAGAGCAGGGGACAAATCCAGAAGTCCCTTCAGCAGCATTCACTGCTCTTCCCACTGCCAGCCTGTTTGCAGTGTCCCAAGCACAGCCCTTCAGGGCCTCCCTGGGCTTTGCCCCACTCTGGTCCTTGAGCACAGAAGGTGCATCTGGAGCAGCTCTGCCCCCTCCCTGCTAGCCGGGCCTAACGAGGAGCCGGACAAAGGATGCTCCTGACAGAGAAGGGCTGTGCTGTTCTATCCTAGAGTTCAGCAGCTTTTCTTTGGCCGCACTGTGACTATGTCAAAGCGAAACCCGATTTTTCCAAGTTCACACAGTCCGTACGTGGCTCTCTTCCTTTCAAATTAAACATCCTTTCCTTCCCCCCCCCAGGGCAGGAAGACCCCCGGGCGTGCTGCCATTGTGGCCGCGCTGTTTGCGGATGGGCTGTTTGCTGCCGGCTCCGACACAAGTCCTGGGACAGCATCTGCAACCCTCTGTCTGACAAACAGTGCCCAGTGTGATTTCCTGGGGATGTCTTTGCCCCCCTCCTCATTTGCATACATGCATGAACAAGCCACCAATATCTATGTAGGGCCGTGTAGGGAGGGTTCATTAGCAAGGGATTTAGCAGTTGGGCTGTGTTTGCCTGTAGAGCTTTGATCTTGAGAAGGGCACTCAACAGCAGAAAGGAGGCTGGGGCTGAACCCGTATCAAATGCCTTTATCCTGAGCACCTGGGGCTGGAGGCTCAGCAGGGCAGAGCAGCTTTGAAATGAATTAGGAGCATTTCTCCTGAGAACCATGAACGTTTGTCTCAGTTAAGCTTGTTTTTGCTATTTCCCGGTGCTGCAAGTGATCGGTTATTGTAAAATCCCTTAATGGCTTGTACAGAGGAGAAAACCATGACAAATGCAAGTAAACTTACTGCTTTTGCTTGTTTTGACACTTGTTTCTCTAATCTTTTCAGTCCTGAATGACAAATGGCTGTATTCTTTGTGGTTAGCGTGGACCACTCGCAGAGCACTGCGGAGCAGGAGTCTTCTGGCATTTGTATCTTCACAGCTCAAACGACTTCTCAAGCCAGTTTTTGCAGCAAATTCCTTTTTCTCTCAATTATTGAGGATTGTAATAGCTAGGTGTGAGAAGTGCACAAACCCAGGCAGGGCTGTATTCCCCAGATAATAATAATACATCTTAGTCCATTTGGTAAGTTTTTATATTCCTTCTCCTGCCAACTGTACTGCATTAGCCCAAACCCAGCCCTGTCACACCAGCTAATTCCTTTCTAACTCTTCTATTCCCTCTTTGCACTGTTCCTTTGGGCTTTTCGCTCGTGTTCCCATGACAGCCCTGCTAGGCTGTCCTTCCGCACTGGGCTGCAATTGCAGCCCTGGGTGCTGTGCCTGCTCTCTCTGAGGTCAGCCAGCACTGTGCCAAGGTGGCCAAGGAAGCCAACGGCATCCTGCCCTGGATCAAAACCAGTGTGGCCAGCAGGAGTAGAGGAGTGATGGTGCCCCTGTACTCGGCACTGGTGGGACTGCAGCTTGAGCACTGGGTTCAGTTTTGGGTGCTGCAGGATAAACAAGACATTGAGGTGCTGGAGTGAGTCCAGAGAAGGACAACGAAGCCGGTAAAGGGTCTGGAGAAAATGTCTGATGAGGAGCAACTGAGGGACCTGGGGCTGTTTAGTGTGGAGAAGAGGAGGCTGAGAGGAGACCTTATTGCTCTCCACAGCTCCCTGAAGGGAGGCTGTAGTGAGGTGGGTGTTGGTCTCTTCTCCCAGGTCACTAGTGATAGGACAAGAGGAAATGGGCTTAAGCTGCCCCAGGGGAGGTTTAGGTTGGATATTAGGAACAATTTTTTGTGCTGAGAGAGTGGTGAGGCCTTGGAACAGGCTGCCCAGGGAGGGGCTGGAATCACCATCCCTGGAGGGGTTCAAAACACGTCCAGATGTGGCACTTCAGGACATGGTTTAGTGGTCCTGATAATATTTAGTAGACAGTTGGACTTGATGATCTTGAAGGTCATTCCCAACTTTTATGATTCTACGAATTGACTTAGCGCTCTCCAAGCAGCTGCATTTGCATTTCTTCCTTCTCCACTCACTCAGGGTTGTTTTTGTTCCCGTGTGTGTCACCCAGTGATGCGCTCAGCACGATGCCTTCCCATTTAGGTAGCCCAGGGTTTGGTTTATTTATAAATCTCAGGCGCAAGTCAGGAGAGAATCAGTGGTTTGGGGAGGTGGGAGAGTGAAACAGCAGAAAGCAGCAGCTTGCTAGCAAAGAAGCGACTATTTATCAGATGATATCTTTTGCTCTTTCTGGAATCAGCTCATTTCTTTAGAGGACCAGGACGAAAAAGGCAGGATCACGGAGAGTGCTGTTTGTCAGAAGCTCTGCGAACAAAAGCAGAGCCAGCCCTTGCCTAAGCCCGCCGGGCAGCGTGATGCGGGAGCTCGCCGTGTGCCACTGAACTGAGGTTTATTTTTGCATCCAGAGCGCCTGCTTCGGCTCCCTTTAGGGTCAGAGATAGGAAAGAAAAGAAAGGAAATATTTCTAGCTTTTGGCAACTTTCTTCTTTTTTTTTTCATGTAGCACCGAGTTTGGAAGCAAAAGTCTCTGTTGCTCCGTCAGAATGGCTGGTAGGAAGAAAAGATAAAAAATATGCCAGGGGAGGATTTTAAAGGAGCACCAACGGGCGATGATCTTGCTGGCAGATAAAGAAAATCTCCTTCGGTTTTTCCTCAGCATCTCTTAATATAGTGCTCCTCCCACCACCACCTTTATTTTTGTCTTCTGACCTATCATCGCTATGAGATAAAAAACCCTCCGGTGTTGAGAAATTTAGTGTCTGCACAGAATCACAGCCTGTCCCTTTAAACTACAGATAAGCCTTAGTGGAATTTCTATTCTGGGAATAGTTAATTCTGTTTGAGGTTGGGCAAGAGAGAAGCACTCACAGGCTTAGTAACAATATTTTTACTTCATTTGATTTTTCTCGTAAGGATTTGCCTCCCTCATTTGATGGAAAGTGCAATTATTGATCAATCTCCCACTAAGGAGAAGATTGGAGGGGGGTGGGGGGAGAGAAAGAAAAAAACAAACGGCCCAAAAGATAGTGTTTGTAGCTGTAGTGCTGTTATATAATAGCCATTATGTAATGCCTGTTGGTGCCAACTAAAAATACACTGGAAGATAACTTCCAATTCATTGAAGCATTTAACTAGCACCGTCCCAGGGTTTCTGGTTCTGGATTCAAACCCTCCTGCAGATGTTGAAAAGATCTTGCAAGCCCCCTAGACCACACAGCAACCTGTTCTGTCTCTTATCCCTCTTTTTCTCCAGTCTTTTTTTCTCCCTACTCCCTGGAGTTTTAGAAATAGTAAATGCCTCTTTGTGTCACCTCCTTGCACACCCCACCGACCACACCGCCGGTCCGTGTGGCCCCTTTTCTGATGCGTTGCTCAGCTGAGCTGTACGTGTCCGTGGTAGACACTGGGTGTTAGGAGGAGGTGAGCGTAAAGCGTAGCAGGGAATGGATTTTGCAATTGCTCATTCAGCAGCCATCGAAAACTCGACAGCTTCATAGGCAGTGTTTTATAGGGAGCTCTTCTGTCACTGAGCTGCAGCTCTAAGTACGTTGCCTTCTCCATCGTTAAGCCCCCTCCTTGAACCACCAGCAGGACCTGACGTTCATGCCCAAATGCTCAGCCCAGCTGCAACTGTAGAAGAGGAGCAAATCCCCAAGGTGCCCTTACCCAGCACTGGAGAGATGCAATGCGGACCAGGTTTTGCTTTTATTTTCAGTAGCAAAACATGGATGTGGCTGTGCAGGCCCTGGAGCACTGTTCCCAGAGGCAGGGCAGGCAGCTCAGGCTGAGCTGTGCTGTGGGATGGAAGGGCCTTGGCCAGGGCTGGAGGGCAGTGACAGCCTCTCTGGGGCAGGAGCATCAGCTGTGGTCCCCTAGACAGGGTAGGGGGACAAGGGGACGTGCCAGGCTGCTGGAGGTGACCCGAGGAGGAGCTGCAGGAGGTAACCAGGCAGCAGCAGTGAGCTGCACTGCAGATTGAGGCCCTTCAAGGTTTGTTGTGTTGACAACAACAGTTCAGTCCTGTCTGAAAAAGCCATGGCCAAAAACCTCTTTACATTCGCATATCCAGGATTTCAGTCTGTGTAGAGACTTTACAGCTCTGTGTATTGCAAAACTATATGAGTGCTTTAATTATAGCCACACAGTGGTACTGGGAGAGGGTAACTAGACCCAGTATCACCAGTGGTGAAACTGAGCGATGGCTGAAAGCAACTTCAGCTGGGGATTCAGAAAGCAAGGTTTGGTCTCCCATCTTTTGCTGTAATTGGTGCATGGCATTGCCATTTCTGTTCCTAGTCACTGTAGAAGGTCATTATGCTGGTCTGTGCCTAAGCACTGAGACCAGAATGTCAGTATCAGTGGTGTAAATCTACATTCATGTCTCTTACTATAGTAGGTACATCCTGTTTATGAGCTATGGCTTCAGTGTGGTCAAGGAAATGAATGCTTCCATTACAGGAGTCACGGATGTTATTTTAGGTGACCAGAGATTGTGTCTAACTGTCCAGATCCTCCAGGAGCACTGGTTCACTCCGCAGTGGGATCAGCAATGGGTTTTGTTTTACAGAAGAGCAAAGGTCAAGAAGAGCAAAGACTTGCAGAGCATTTGGTTTGCATGAATTTACCCAAGAAGTGTCTTGACTGCATCCAAGCAAAGCTGACATTGCGCAGTGCCTTTTGCTCTTGAAGGTGCGGTAGAAGTCATTAGTACCCATCCTAATTACTGTTGTCACTGTTGCTTTTTTACAGCAGTATAATGAAGTGTGAGTGCAGATAACTCCTGGTTTAAACTAAATTTCTTCTGCAGGAGCAGAAACGTTGACAAACTAATGAAGGGTACCAATGGTGCTTTGTACTTGAGTTGGCTTCGCGTCAGCGACGACGGCAAGCGCAGTTATGTTGCAGTTATGTTGCATCCAGTTTTAAGGAGGGGGAAATCCTGATGAGTAAGTAAACCCAGGATTTTACCAAACAAGGATTTTTGTCTGCTTGCTTTTAACTAAAGCTGCTTACTTTCTGCCACGTGAATGTGCTTCATGTCCCAGCTCCTGGCCAGGTGGAAGGTTTCCCCTGGAAGATGCCTGTAGGTCAGGACAGCGGATGAAGGCAGTGGATCAGGACATGGAAATCGTATCACTGTGCGATCAAACGGCTTAACCTGGTTGTGTGTTGACGCTTGTCTCTGGTAGTCCCTGAGTAGAGTGATGTGAATACTTACTCAAAACCATGAAATGGGGTGAGTGGTAATTGTTTAGCACGGTGGGGTAAGGATTTAGGGCTCTACAGCCTTGGACCAGCATGATTTGCTTTCTGTGGGGTCAGATATTCCCTACGGTGCTTGTAGCTTTATTTGTATAAAGTGGGAGAGAGCCTCTGCAGAGGGGTTTTCGCTGATGTGCGTGTGAGCAGAAGCCGCTCTCCATTTCCTTGTGCCTCTGTGTGCTAAATGCCAGGTGGCAGACAGAGAAACACAAAAGCTGGGGGGGGAAAAAGAGCCAGTGGCTCTAACGCTGTGCCTCGTCGGTCCAGCCGAGCACAGTTAAAGCAATACACTTTCCTTGGCACTCTTCCCTCGGTGACGTCATCGCTGTATTAACTGAAGATGTGGCCATGAATTTTTTAGTGCCAGCAAAGAGCTGGAAGTCTGAACCGTCGAGTAGGTAACGAGAGCCGCCGTCCGTGGGAGATTGACAGGGGAGGGCGACGCAGGGCAGGCGTTCAGCCCATCAGCTGCCCTGGTGATGCTGGAAAGTCCTCGGTCTGCGTGCTCTGCGCGCAGACAGCGGGGCCAGTTGGGGGGTTGGCTGTGCTTGCACCGTGGGTTTGCACACTCACGGGCGAGATGTGCTGAGAAGAGCGTTCATTCCGTTCTGAATAGGCACAAATAAAGCAGGCAATACTGTATCAGCGATATTGTTGCGGGGGATTGTTATTTAAAACAGCGTTTCAACTGGAAGCTTTGGCCAGCTCTTTGACTGGAAATCAGCTGGGTTTGTTATTGTGCCTATGTTTAAATCGTGCTTTCCTTTTAATCTCTTTAGTCTACGTCTTGCATTAAAAATCCACTTAATTTTATGACCAGAAGATGCCCTGGCTGCTGCTCCTGTAGCAACTGCTTCACCACCAGATATGCCATAGCCATTAAATCGACCCCTGCGGTGACCTGCATATCTTTAAGCATTTAAATGAGTTCTACAAATTAGGCTTTTAGGATTAGTCATCGTAGATTTGCAGCATCATTGGTGTGTTGCCAAGGACCCCAGTTTTGTCACCATGACTACTACCGCAGGGTAACCGAGAAGCACAAACTGCAGGAAAGTTTATTAAACAGAAAATTCACGTGCCAGAACGGGAGCGGGTGAACGGTGATGATGCACCCAGGCGAGCTCCTGGTCGCTGATACCCAGCACAGCCCAGAGGTGGGTTCCAGAGGAGACAAGATGCTATTATCCTCCTGGGGAAAATCACCATCGTACGTATTTCTTGTGTTGTCGCTTCTGCCTGTACAATAAATAGTGTTTTTTGAGAAGGTGGGGAGGCAGTGGGGGTGTGTGCTCAGTCCATGAACTGCTCTGATCCTGTGGGGATTGTCCCTGCTCAGGAGAGGCTGTCCCCACCGTGGGATGAGAAGATGCAGGAGGGGTGGTGCTATGGTGAAGCATTTGTAATGATAAAATCCCCTGGTACTGTCTTGTGAGGTCCGTGGGCATGAACTGTTGAATCTGGTGGATTTTGTTTTAAACCTGAATACTGAAAACCAGATTGCTGTGGCTTGTCTCCAGCAGGGAATATGCAACCCAACTCTCCTCTGCTCTTGCTTCCTTAAACACGTGCCTGCCTTGTGCAAGGGGAAGCTCCTGCATTCTGTATTCACCTTCTTTTCTAGACCTCCTTCAGACATGGGGGAATTAGGGCTTTACAAATAGGACTTTTGTGAACCTTCAAGTGCCTTCTCTTAAGATTTGTGCTCTTCTGTCATTTGAAAATCCATCCCCATAGTTCTTACCTTTCTCCCCCGCAATGTCTTCTCCTGGGACATCTAACATGTATACACAGGAGTTTGCCTGGGAGCTCATGAAGAGAGCATGTTGGGTAGTCTCACCTGGATGTGGTTTTCCCCACACTGTTGATGTATGTGGCTCTTGCTTATGTAGTCACCTCCTTGTCCTCAGCCTCACCACTGTTTCACAGGGGCTCAGGACCAAAGTCGTTCTCCTGGATGAACCTTCTCTCCTGGATGGACCTTCTCTCCTCTCTGGCACGTGTCCTGGACTCTCTTGCTGAGTCCTTCAGTGAGACAGTGCCAGAAATCATAAGGGGATGCTCACTAACACCTAATGGTAGCAGTGTCTTAGTTATGAAATGTCTTTTATAGTCCTTGGAGGGAGAAGGAAATCCAGGGAATGGTTCTTAGCTCCTCATCAGCTTAGCAGGCACTTTCTCGTACCCTAGGCAATGCTGATGAACCGTCTGCTCGACACCGTGTTTAGTGCTGGCCAGTGGTAGAGCCTGTTCTCAGAAGGTGTTTCTCTGCTTGCATGAATCTGCCTTTTCCATCTCACCCCATCCCTTCCCTCTCCTCAGGACCTTCTTGCAGGTCTCGTGGTCGAACATCTCTGTAAGGTCAGTTGTCCCATTTGAACATGGGATGCTCCCTGTGCTATTCCAGCACCTCTGGGCCGCCAGCTTACCATCTTGGCGTGGAGGCTTGAGTGGGGCTTTTGTTTTTGAAAGAGATTCTTTGAATTCAAAACACAGCAAATTCCTGTCGGAGGCAGCTGACAGATCATGCTCTGCAAAGGGCTCCGTGCCTGGGACTTGCTCTTCTGTGGTCCCTCCCTGACCTTCCAGCAACTGCGCCAAAAACCTCTGTCGTGGGTTACAGATCACAAATACACAAATAGAACAAACCAGCACACTGGGGTCAAAAAGGAGACAAATGCTCCTGATGCCAGCTCACATGTGTGGCCTGAAGACAGAATGTCTGTCCTACAAGCCTGGTACTCACTGAAAATGGGGCTGGTGGGAGGGGAGAGCCTTGCTGTGTGTGCCGAAGCTGGCGTACTTACCTCTTATATATAGGAGTGTGTATGTAGATGCACACGAGCACGTGATATGTTTACGTGCTAGCGAGCCACCACAGCCCAACTGCTTCCTCAGTTTGGAGGTTTCCCACTTAAACCATTCTGGTTTCCCTTGTATGTTTTGTTTTTACCTCTAATTTCCCACAAATGAGCGGTCAGGGAGTTCTCCTACCACTCTCCTAAAGGTTTCCTTCCCCTGAACTAAACTGCTTTTGCAGGGGATTTTCACTTAGGCAGTAAAGTACTTGTTAGAGGTCTGTGTGGGTGACTAAATGCTATTTGCTTTCCAGTGTCAGTCCTGTTCCATATTGGTATTTGTCTTGAATGTTCTGGAGAAATAGAGGAAAAATACATTTTGACTTCAGACCCATGTCAGCGTAAGTGAATTTTGTGCCTATTTTTTTCTGAGCCTGGCTGCATTGATCTCATGGCTTGGGCAATGAAAATAAAGCAGTAAAATCCTGAGCTATGGTAATCCTGTTTGGGTGAACTGGTTGCCTCTGAAGTGTACAGCCTGGTGTGGAAAGCATCTAATTTTTAATTAGTACTAATGCTGCTGTTTTGGTGGCACTTAGCGGTGGATTACCCGAAAGCCTGGCTGTCTCAGGAACACCAGGCTTCTCCGTAGGAGAGCTCACACACGCAGGGAACGAATTTCTCTGCTTGGCTGGTTTCAACCAAATTTGCTGTAGGCAGAGGAAAAGCTCTCGGGGTTCTCTGATTCCTGCAATTAATTGTGCAGGCGAGTGAGTGGGAAGTGGGAGTGGGATTCTGTCCCTGCTCCAGGGAAAGGGCCCGTGTTACACATCAAGGGGACCAGGCTTCCTCGTGTGCAGCACACTCCAGACAGCAGATACCAAGGGAAGGGGAACAAGCCGTGGGAGAGCAGCTATTCCTGCCTCATCCTCTCGCTGTGAGCCCCTCCTGGAGCCTGGCTTCCCCTTCTCCTCACCCCGTTCATTTCTGTTCCTCCAGTGGCAATTGCTATGATAATAATAAACTCAAGTGCTGAAGAAGAGGTGAAAATGCCAGAGCATCTCTCACAATGTATAGCACTGGATCTGGTCCCTCGAGCTGGAATTGCTGGGAGATTTTGGGCGCTCCCTTGTAGGGTGATGTTGTAATCTATCAGCGAGTGTGCTTTTGAACTGTCTTGTTCTTTGTCGCTCAGGGTAATAATTACCCAGCCCGTTTCACCTTCCAAATGCTTTGCAGCTATTAATCACCAAGCAGCATTCCTCAAATGACAGGGTTCGTATCCCCATTATAAGGAAAGCGAGGCAAAAGCAGCACCGAACCTCCACGGGACGTGTCTGCTGCTCTGGGGTGGGTCTGTTTTAGGGGGTTCATCTGCAGCCTGATCCTTCCGAGGTGCTGAGTCCCAGAGCAGCGCCAGCACCACTGGGCCGAGAGCAGCGCTTGTGCAAAGCCCGACTCTGCGGGTCCCAGGCTGGGGAGAGGCTTTTTAAATACTGCCCCTAAATTAGAAAGTTGATGTAGGAGTTTGGACTTAGATCAGCTTTTCTCCAGCTGAGAGGCTTGTTTTTCTGGAGGGCTCTGCAGGGAGACGAGAGGTGAGTTCCCAGCAAAGTCAGCAGCAGTTTGCAGCCTTCCTCCAGCGTGTTCACGAAGCTAAAGCGTTACCAGCAACCTGAATGCAGAGAGGACTCGGGTTTTGCCAAACACCAGCCAGCCATACAGAGGCAAGGAAAAAAACCCTGCTGTCTCCCGTTTGCTTTGTTTGCAGCGAGCCCTTTTCTCCTGCCCGTTTTTCTTGGTGGTTTCTATCCTGTCCTCCTCCAGCATCTCTCTCCATATCCCGGCGAAGGAATTGCTGTGATCAAATGTTAATGCTCAGGAAAATCTGGCTGTGAGCAGCTCGCACGCTGCTGTTTCGTTTTCCTTGTGGGCTACATCCATCAGTGACTGGGGCAGGCTGACTTTCCTCCCCGTGCCACCAGAGCTTCTCCTGCCCAGGGGACTGTGGCAGCCATTGCCACCTCCCTCCCTCCCAGCACTAAAGACTGGTGTGCCCTATCTCTAATACTCCTTATCGGGCCGGCTTTGTTTACTCACATAATTCCCTCAGTGCCTTATCAGATTAGCATGATTTCAAAGTGTTAAGAGCATCAGTGCCTGAAAGAGTTTTGCACTCGGCTTGCCTTGGCCTCCCTTTGCTCAGATGAGATGCAAACACATTCATGATAATAGAAAATTGTTTCAACAGGGGTGGGTTTCGTTTCATCCTACATTAATAATGGAAGCATGGAGACCTGTTAGAAAGGAGCAAGGCTTTCTCATGTAGCTGCTTTAATTCTTGTGATGTCGTTGGCATCTGGGGGGTTTTTTGTGGGTTTCTGTTCAGGATGGTGGAGCGAGTCCCCCCTGGTCATGGGGAGAGGCAGCGATTCCTGCCGGTCCTGGCGGGTTGGGGAATACGGCCCCTGTCAGCAAATGTCTCCGTTCTGCTGGGTGAGTTTGGAGATTTGCTTTGTTTAAAGAAGGGCTGTGAAGGAGGTTACAGTGGAGCCAGCCACAGTCATCCCTTCCTCCCTCCTTCTCCTCTGCTAGCAACAGTAAAGCGTGTTACGTGTACACAAGCATTATGTACGCACGCAGGAAATAATGGGATTTTTCTCTTCCTTAACAGTGACAGGAAGAATCTGACAACATCTAGAACAACATAGGGTTTTGCTGTGTGTTCAGTGGAGGAACGTGGTTGAAGAGGACCACCCAGCCCCTGTGAGGATGCTCTGGTCCTGGGCCTCATCGCAGAGCCCTGACTGTGCTGCTGCCTGCCTGTCTGGAGTGTTTGCCTTGTGGCCAGCTTGCACCTCATGCCCATCCACACCCAGCACAGCTGGGAGCTGTTTACAGAGTATTTTTGCCTTGCCTGGAGTGCTGGGTACAACAGAAAATAGGCTTGTGGTATAACCGGGTAGATACCTTCAGTCCCAGCCAGAAAAAATTGCTCTGCTTTCCACGTTCACACCATCTACACGAGGTGCAGCATCAGCAGCCCCTCCAGCTCCCTCCTGTCCCTCTCTTGCCAGGTAGCAAAAGCATCCAACAGCCACATTTGTACCATAGCTTGGGCTCACCCGGAGCCAAGCAATGACTTTCCTATACCCAGAAAGATCTATTGTTATTCCTGCTTGCTTTCACCCTTCCCTCACCACTCTCCTCTAAAATTCCCACCCCTGGGCTTGCTGTGTAATTTCAAGGTGCTAATTGCCCCGCGCTGCGGCTGATCCATTGATCTGGAACACAAACAGTCTCGAGGTAATTTTCTGTCTGAGCCAGTCTGGGGCTTACGCAAGCGCTGGTGTTTGTTTCCTTGTTTTTAATTTCCTGCAAAGAAAAGCTTTTGTGTCGCTCTCGACAAGATGCCTGTGCCTGCGTCTCGGTCAGCGGCTGCTCGGTGGCCACGTGGGGCTCGAGGGAGATTGACACTAATGCCCGGGCCATGGGTAACTGAGGTCTGGGGGTGGGAATTGAAAGTCCTGATGGTTCCTGTCCCTCTATCATAACTGTGAGTCTCTACCTTGAGGCGTAGGGTGGCTCCTCTTGCCCAACTCCAGCCCTACCTATGGGACAGACTGGGAGCAACTCAGATTCTTTGTCCTGTTAGAAAAATCCTTGTGCTGGTAGACGAATACTTGGAGGCAGAGGTTGCTGGTTGAGGATTCAGCCATCCCTTTCCGTAACAGCTAACCACAGCAAACCCGTGCTGGGTAATTATGGCCTCTGGAGAGTGCAGCGTGTGTCCTGCACAGCAAAGAGTTAATTCTCCTATGGCTATTGCTTCCAGCAGCCGTCAGCAGAAGCGTTGTGCCTTTGCAGGGTTTGATCCGTTGAGGGGGTGGGGGTGTGCAGATGATGTAATGTTACCAGCTCCCGGTTCTCTGGTAGTAGGAGGCGATGCAAAAATAAACTCATCTGCATTCCTTTCTCTCCCCAGCTTGCATGTGCAGGTTTGCTTTACCTGGAGGACTTGCTCTCGCACCCTGTCGGTGAAGTCAGCGGTTGTTTTGCTAACCAGGGGAGAGGGCAAGGTCGGCGCGGTGGCTCTGGGCAGGGGGTGAAGTGAACAGAGCACAGAATGGGCTTTCCATCCCACTTCTGGAAGCAGTCTTGTCTCCCGGCGGGGTGTCTGTGTGTATGAGTAGAGATGAGTAGCAGTTGCCTACCCATGAATCACGAGCAGACTTTGAACAGTGAAATATAACGTCTGTCTCCACCTAAACGACAAGTAGCCCCTCACAGAGGTGTCTGTAACCAGGTAGGGGAGGGGAGATGTTTGCACCATTTGCCACCCTGGCCCCTTTCCAGGCTGCCTGGTAAATCCTGTCCCTCTGGCAGATCTGTTGCTTTGACAGGAGCAGGGAGGTTTGCTCATCTGGAGGGGTGCTGCTCATCTGCACTAACCTATAGCTTTAAGGACTTTATCTATCCCAAAGGTAGCATTGCTGCTGCTGCTGCTGCTGTTTCAAAAGGATCTGTGTTGAGTGTGTGTGCGCAGCCCTCGTGCCTATGGACTGGGCTTTCCAGAAATGGCAGAGATTGATGACATCTCTGCAATAATTTGGCACCTGTCTGTCCACAGGGTCATGGAGAGAGTAGGGAAGGGAAGGCAGAAAGAAACAAACATCTCACAAACTGGAAACCGAGCTGCTGTGAATCCTCTGCCCAGCACGTCCCTCTGTCACCTGTGTGCCTGGCACTGTCAGGAGATGGGGATGGAGTGGAGCCCAACTGGTCTGCGTGGCTGGCAGCCAAGAAGGGTCTTTAGTTTTTATGATGATGGGCTCAGATGACAAGTGGCAAGCGGGTGTCATCCTCATGGTGGTGGGTGGTGTAGCCAGCGCTCCCAGGTCTCACTCTAGCTTGCCCACAGATATGTCTGTGCTGCCCTGAAAGTCCCCTTTAAACTGATGTCATTGTCTGAGCGGTGCTTTGGACCCATTCTGTAGCCTCAGAGTGAGATGGCAACACCCAAAAAATGGACCCGTGTGGTCATCTGTCCTTGGACAGTGTTGAACCTGCCTCTGCTCTGACTCAGTGTGGTCATTGGTGTGTATCCAGAACAACTCCAAGAGATGTGTCTTCTCCTCCACATCTTTTAACTGCAACAGGGGCAGGGGGCCCTTTAGGAAAGCAGCTTCAAAAGCTGGAGAGCTTGACGTTTTCGTGTGAAGGCGTTTGCCTTGCAGAGCTGCCCTAGCTCTGTATGTCAGAGGCATACCCAGACATGGAGAATGGCCTCTCTCGTTCATGGACGTGGCTCTGGCCGTCACCCAGGCCGCACACAGGACTCTCAGCATGGCACAACGTGGGACAGCAGCAGCCCTTCCAGGAACAGCAGTCTCACAGCCTCACTGGGCTTTATTTCTCACCCCAATCTTCAGTTCAGGCTCAGGGGAAGGAAGGACCACAGTCAATAGGGGCTTCCACAAGGCCAGGGAAAAAGGATCATAATGGCAAAATCCCTGCAAAGCGTGGCACATACGCTCCTCAGACACGAAATACTGAGCCAGGGAAGGGACAGGGATGGGCATCTAAGTTCACTTGGGTCTTCAGAGTTTTGTCCTGGGTGCCTCTGGCATCAAGCAGCTTGGGCTGCAGGGTGGGGTGGCTGTGCAGCAGAAGGTCCCTCCTTGGGTGTGTGGTGAACGTGGGACAGGCAGAGACTCCAGGACAGCAGGGATTGCTGGGCTCTGCCCGCAGTGCCTGGAAGGCTTTGGTGCAGCACGTGCCAGCTGTTGAGGTCAGCTCTCTGTCGGGTCAAAACACTGATGATAATTCTTTGCTTGAAGATGAGGAAGCTGAGATTGGGAGGAATATATTTTTAAAGGCAATATATTGTGCTTCACACAGCTGAAGATCTCTGTCCTGCACAGGGGACTTGCATTGCAAACACATTCTTTTCCCCCCTGGGAAATTCTGGCCTTTCATTAGTGCAAAGGGATCCAGCTGCTCTCCAGATGCAGACCAAAGGAGTCCCTTGTTTTGGTTGTAGGTTGGAGCCTAATGGTGGAAGAAAAAAAGCAACTGCTTGGGTTTCTGCAGCTGTTGCTGGTTTTCCGACTTCAGAGGGAAAGAGGAGGCACAGAGACCCCTCACCTTCGTGGCTCAGGCACTGCTGGGGATGGCTCTGAGTGACACTGTGCTGGAAACACAAGCGACCTTGGGAAAACTGCATGAAATGAAAATACCAGGAGACAAATAAAGGGTTGCTGCTTCCTTGATGTGCACCAGGACAGGTGGCCAAGTCACATCTCCTGAGTTTATTTTTGGTGCTATTACTGTAGCACCCAGAAACCACAATGCTCTGCAATGCCAACAGTTTACATACCTATTGCAAGAGAGGAGGACTTCAGCAAGCTAATACTTAATGTAGAAGGGAAACACAGGTAAGGGACAAGACATGATCTGCTCAAGGTCACCTCACAAGCTGGTGGCAGAGTAAAACAGGTAAACCATGTCTGCTGGGCCAGACCACTGCCATGGGCTCACAGCATCCACCTGCAACACCGCATCCCTTGCCACTGCCCCAGCATCGCTGTGTGCAGAAGGTCTGCCTGTCTGTGGAACTGCCTGCAGCTCTAGTTACCCCAAAGCCAGCAGCCAACCAGGCAAGGAGTGTGAAAAAGTCTGGAAGAGAGAGAGATGCTGTTGCTGGAACCAGAACAATATTCGTCTTGAGAATTGGCTGCTCCAGGAAACACCAGTGCTAAAATGGTGTGGCAGATGAGTGAGCAGTTTCATGTTTTCCAACATACTCTAATTCCCCCATACATAATAAGCAGGGGGAATATGAAGGAGCATATTTCACTTATTTTTCTGGATGCTGGTGAGCGTTTGCTTCATGTGGGCTCCTCAGCAGATATTTTCAATTACAAAAATCATCCTACCTGCAGCACACTGTATTCGTCTTTCAAATATCATTGCTCCTTTCTTCCATAAACAGTTTCCATGAACTTGTGCAAATATTTGCTTGCTGTTCAGTGGCAATTTGGATAGTCACCAAATCCAGGAGCACAGTTGTACAAGCAAGCTGTGTCCTGCTGGAAGGATCCCTGCTGTAGGCAGCTCCAGCTATACCGAGTGCAAACACGTTGTGTACGGTCCTGGAGAGCGGCAGGGAGGAAGGGACCCACATCTGCAACTTGGAAGAACATCTGTCAACATCTAGGTCTTTTAGGTCAAAACCCGCAAGGCAGAATGCAGCGGAAGAGCTTTATCCTCTATGCTGCTGCTTCACCACCTCAGAGGACAGCTGCTCTTTAATTCTGGCTCTGTTTTTCCAGATCCGTATGCTGAACACGTGGCAGAAACGTGGCCTGGGCTGTAGAGCGACAGCCCCATCCCTGCAAGGAAAGAGCAAAGTGTTAAAATCATCTGTGCAGCCGATGGTGTTTCGGTGACCAGGGCCAGCTGGGGAGGCAGCAAAAGCCCCGAGGTGCCAAGGCACATCTTCTAGAAGCTTTCTCTCCCCTATCTGCAGTGCCATGATTATCTTTGAGTTAGATCATTGACAAGCTCTCAGCTGTATCTTCTCTTCTCACAGGTACAGGAGGTGTATTTGCAAATATAAGGTACCTGTGTATGGGGAGGTCACGGGCTCGCTGCCTGGGGCTGTGCTGAGCCAGTGAGCATCGCTGGGCTTTGGACCATTCCAGCTCTGTCCAAGCCTGAATTGAACAGCAGTGCTGGGTTGGACCTGATGAGTGCTCAGGTGCACGTTCATCGTGGGGTGTCCATCCTGTTGTTTCCAGGAACATGTAACATGCCTGGGCCAGAGACCAGGAGGCTGCACAGGGACAGGTACATCTCTGAGCACAGCACGCTTCTTGCCTCTGCTTCTTAAAGCAGATGGTTTTAACCTGGCTTCTGCTGCCTTTTTGCATTCACAACAGGCTCTGGCGACAATACTTTATTTTAGCTTTTCCTCAGGAATGGGCTTTTCAGGTTCCTCTGCTTGCCTGTTTTCAGGCAGCAGAGAGATCCTGAGCAGCTTATGTTGGGTAAAAGTCACTGGTAGGTCTCTCGAGTCCCAGTGATGTGCCAGGCGTATTGGATTGCTGTAACAAGCCCAAATTTCTGTCTGCACCCTTAATTGGGAAACAGGGATGGGGATGAGCAGGGGACTCCAGAGGTGTAAATAGATCAGTCAGCCACATGGCGTCATCTCTGCTCTGCACAAAGGCAGTTGAGAACGTGCTCAGCAGAAAGAATAATTTTAATGAGCACGTACTCCTTCCCAGGCTCTGGAACCAGTGTAAATACGTTGCCACTTCTGATCTTAATGGACTAACTAGTAAACTTTCCAGGAAGGTGCCACCCCTCAGCATCTACCTCTTGTCGTTCCTCAAAATCCCCATAGGCTGTATCTGTGTCAGCAGAGGTGAGGATCCCTTTGGCATCTGCTGAGAAAGAGATGGGTGTGTGAAGAGAAGCAGAAATAAACTGTCCTCCTCCATCACCCTGGGGCCTGGCCACTGTTCATGAAAGGTCTTCTTGTAACTACCGTAAATGGTAAAAACACCCAGGCTTCTCCATCTCTGAGTATGACATCTCCTGTGCTGTCAGAAGACTTTCCTACTTCGGGCAGGTGCGTGGGTAGGTCTGTAACAGTGGAGAAGCTGCTCAGCACTTCTAACCTCCTTCTCTATGGACTTTTTATATCAGCCTTGCTACAGCTGCTTGATTGTAGTGCCTTCAGGAACAGAGGTGGTGTGCTGGAGGGGGCTGCTTACAACAAGTAGGCACTTTATGTAAAAACATCCCAGCTGTTTTGAAAATTCAAAATGCTCACATGCCCAGTGAAGCTTTGGTGAAGATGGCTGAGCTGGACACAGTCTCTGTGGTAGCTCCTGAGGTGGCTGGAATACTCAGTATTAAATCACTTGTTTCTGCTTAGGAGCTGTTTCTCTCTCTTTGAATCAAGGGCTTGAAGCGTCATCCCCGGTGACCTCAGTGCTCTTGGAAGCCTCTTTTTGAGTCTCCCAATTTTTATAAAATAAAGCTGTGATGAATGTGTTTATAATTTCCTTCCAGTAAATGCCTTGGAGAACTCCCTTCCTTGTGAGTAACAACAGTGGTTCCTATGCACTGGACAGGGAACCTGGGGTCCCAAGTCATTGTGTATGCAATTTGTCCTATTCACATGAGTAGTTTGACATTCAGACTGGTTATTACACTGGGTAGACTTTGAATTGAATTGTCAGGAAAACATGCAAAAATTGCACTGGGTTTGTTCACCCATTCCACTCTAAACCCATAAAGAGCTTTAGGTTTAGTTAATCCGTAATTGAGAGAAAATCTGTTAACAGCAGAGAAGGACCAGTACAAGAGAAATTCCAAGTGAGAACTGAGGGAAGCTGGCTGCATTGTTTGATGCTACTTTGGGAGCGCTCTGAGGAGGTGTGGACATGGGGAGAGCTGGTCCATACTGGGTACTGTACAAGCTCCAGCTCCTCAGCTCTCAGGGAGGAAGACTTTGACAGGTTTTGGGTCCCTTTTTCCCCTAAAGTGCTTCTTGTTTGCCTCCTTGTTTTCTTTTTCTTTCTTTCCCTCTGTTTGTCTGTCTGATAAGGGAAAGTGAGAGACTTTTGCCTTTCAAACTTACCTTAATATCCCTAGCATAGCACAATCACCAACAGCTTCTACCCTCAGTGATCAAGGAAAGATGCTCAAAGAGGCCAGAGCAAAACTTCCCTGTTCCTCCCATTCTCACCCTGGTTTAGGACACTTAAGTCTTTGCCACACACCCTCTTTGGGCAGAACTTTTCCATCCTGCTTGGCTGCCTAGTGCTGATTTTTTGCATTAACTGTGAAACGTTTCAGTTGTGAGATGTGTGTAAACCTCAGCTAAACACATCAACTGTTTCTTGAGAGCAAGATTTAGAAGTAATAGGTTGTTTTGTACTCACTTTATAGATGGGAAACTGAGGCACAGATACATTGAGGTTAAATATATAAAACACCAAGCTGTCATTTCCTCACTGCAGAATGTTTGAGTTTATGAATCTAGGAATGTTCTTTTGACAGTTCTGTGAGTGGGTTAATACCTAAATAGGAAAATGAGGTAACGGGTTTTACAGCTTCCCCCTTGAGGGAGTTTGGAATAAAAAAAAACCCTCACTTTTTGCATGTTCTGTTCGGTGAAAACATCAAAACCACAGCATCATGCAGCTGGAGAGGAGAGAGGTTCCCTAGCTGTGGAGCCAGCCCTGCAGAGGTGCCCGGGCATCCCAGCAGGAGCAAATCTGGGACAACAATTGAGATCTGATGGTCCATGGTGAAATCTGCTGTCCCCTTTGCTGGTAGTGCTCGGTACCTGATGAAGTTCTGGAGCTACCACATTTAAAAATTCCTAATGTGTGTCTGGATGAGGTGTCTGCCAGGTAACGCCTCGGAGACCGAGGCAGAGCACGCTGCGGGCACTGTGCTCCTCCTGTCACGACTTGCCCTCGCTGGGCTGAGTTCTGTGCCTGCCTCTGGCACCCGGCGCTGGCCCCGCTTGCCCAAAGAGTTGGTAGAAGCCCCACCCCTGGAGGCATCCCCAGTGAGGTTGCCAGGGCTCTGAGCACCCTGCTCGAGTTGCAAATGTCCCTGCACCCTGCAGGGGAGTTGGACTAGAGGAGCTTGAAAGGTCCCTTCCCACCCAAACCAGTCTGATTCTATGATCACCTCCAGTACTGCCCTCTGAAGAGGGTGGCAGCTCACCAAACCGTTAGCGTAAATGGAAAAAATTGCAAAAGCTGCCTCGTTGTGAGCACACTGACCTCTTCCCAGGACAAGCTCAAGCTCGTCAGCGTGCGAGATGAGTTCAGCTGAATCAGAGCTGGGGGATTTTCTTCCTTCTCTTGCACACAACAGCAGTAACGTTTTGGACCTAATCATCACATTGCCCAATGCGAAGCCAAGCGCTGTGCTTTCATCTTGCCTGGCTGTTGTGCTTGGCTAAGTCCCTTGGTGTGGGAGTGCTGGGTGGCACCCGAGTCAAACTGCCCCCCAGGACGTTCTGCCCAGCAGCCCTCTCCCTGCAAACCGCCCGCGCCGCTCCTTCGGAATCTGCATGGCAGCAAAAGTCTTTGCTCCCAGCTATTAAGCGTGAAGCTGGCAGTGTGTGCATTTTGGAGCTAAAAGAATGGGTAGTTGCATCCTTGGCAAGGTTATGGTTGGCACTCTAACATCCCCAAAATGGCTTTGCTGCCCCGGTGGGGTCCCCGTGGAGGAAGCGCAGCGCTGGGTCACGTTGGCTTCTCCCTGCAGCAAAGTGAGAAACGGGGCATCCTGCGGGAATAACCTTCGTGCTTCCAGAGCAGCGAGGACTGGGATGCACAAAGCAGGGCACTGGACCAGCTTCAGGGCTCTTTTTGGCTTTTGGCACACTGGAGAAACTGGTAAATGACATCTTTACCCTGCTTCATCCCCTTTCTGGACGGGAAACAGAGCACTCCATTTCCTAGCGCTACAGGAATGTTTACTTAGCCTAATTCCTCAAAAGAAAGGAGGCTCAGGTGGTTATCTTCCTCCCACTCTCCCCTCAGGATTTTGGGCTCACGTGGCCTGTTTCCACAGTGCCCTCGAGGACCAGAAGTTCCTGAAACGTTTTCTGAGCAGAGGCGTCCAGTTTAAACACGTACGCTATATTAAACGTCAAGGGAACCACACCAGTGCGTGCTGGAAACCTGCCTCGGGCATCCCAGCTCCCCGTGGGTCACTGATGCTTGGGCCATCACAGGCTGGTCTGGTAGCCCCTGGCCACAGCACCCAGTGGCCTCTCCAGCCCCTCCTCAGTGACTGTGATAAAACCAGAAAGATGCCTGGGCTTTGGATCAGGCTTTACAACCTGAGATAATCCCTCACTTCATTATAAAATGAGATTTTAAAACTGCAGAGCAATGAAAAACTTCCACTGGGCAGTGGGAATAAACATAAAAATCCTATTAAAAATATATATACATAAACTGTGCTGCCACATAGAGGCATTGGCGACAGCTCTCCCAATTTATCATGAATTTTGCAGTTGGTAGCGCTTTTATTTTTAATGCCTGACCATTGGAGTCCTGCTATTTCAGGAGCCTTTTTCTCTATCTTTTTAATACAAGCAAGAGTCTAGCTGTCATTTTTGCAGAGGGAGGCTATAAAAAGTGAAATAAGTGCAGTGTAAGGGAAATAAAGCCAGAAGACTGGTCAAAAAAATCCACACCTATTTCTTAATTTCATTACTTTTTATCATTTGGAGTTGGCCATGACTGCAAACACGAGTCCTATAATGATGAATGGAGTGAGCAGTTGATTCATTCAGAGCAGCAGAACAAATCCAGGAGTAGCACATCACCCAGAGCACTCTGCTATAACACAAAAATTTGTGTACTGAGCAAAGAGAGACGCTTAGGAAACGATCCAGCACACCACACCAAAGCAACAAACCAGCTGAGCGCCTTCATTTCTCTCCAAGCACTGCAATAAATCCATCATAGATCTGTGGTTTCCCTTGAAAGCTAACGGCTGTCCTCAAGTGAGTGTCTTGGTCAGCATTAGGTTGGAACGAGGTCCACAGAAAACAGCTCATGGGGTCCCTGGAGGAAGGGAGGAAGCCCCTGGTCAGCAGTGCTGCTTTGCACAGCCCTGGTCCAGATAGCCGTGTGGGATGGGGAGATGCATCTCTGCTATGGGGCTGGGTGTTTCCAGTTATCCACCCTTAACTCCAGCCTTTTCTTGGGAAATAGAAACCCAGTTAAATTAGGTGTGGAAAGGGGAAACAGGTTCTGGTGGTGTTTTTACTTTTTCAGAGCACTTTGCACATTTTCCGGTGCTCTGCAGGCAGGGGAGGACCCTTGCCCAGTGCTGTGCCTCGTGCTGTAGGGGTGAGAGCTTGAGGGGTCCCCAGGGTGAAAACAGAGATGGAAAACCGTTGCTGTTTCCTCCCCGTTGTGTGGACCTACACTGTTGGGCTGACTCTTTGGTCAGGGCTGTAAACCATGAGATTCTTCTTCCCTGCTTCTTGTGACCACCTTGGCTGCTTGCAAAGACCCATGAGCTGGAAGCTCATCATCCAGCCAGCATCCTCCCAAAGGTGTCTGGAGAGTGCCACGTGCCTCCCCAGCTCGCAGCACTTACAGCAGTTCATAGCACTCCGGCGGCAGCAATTCAATCCTTATTTGGGTGTCGGCCAACATTTGTTGTCCTCGCTGGAAACGGTATCGATTATTTGAGCTCAGGAGCCAATTATGGCTGATATGATACTCACCACCTCACGTCCCAGGGTGACGTGTGCCACAGAGGCTGCTTTGTTTCCACTCTACCAACCAAACGGGCCAGTGATGCTCTGGACAGACCTTTGAAATCACCTGTGTTGTGAATAAGCAGTTTACCTCCTGCCCTGAACCTTGCTTGACGCGTACATAGGGTTTGGGATTGGCATTGGCATTTGTTTAGTATCTCCCTTGGATGTGCTGTGTCCTGTGCAGTGTCCCCCAGGGTATCTGCCTGTCTGCTTGCTGGCACTGCAGATTTCATGCAGTGGGGACAGTTTTGGATGAGAGAAATTTGCTTTGCCAGTGGAGAGTGGTGTGATGGGCTGCGGGAGCCCACCAGGGTTTGGTACCTAGTATTTCACTGCCAGGCAACACCGTATCTGAGACGGGTGCTGGCTTTGGGCTCTCGGGATGATCACATCTCGTGTAGGTTGGTGGATTCCATGCCAGCTGTCGTGGATGAGATGACAGCTGGAGTCTGTGAGCCTCCTCCGCTTGCCAGCAATGTTTGTGCTGGTGGGTGGCAAATGATGGTTGGGGAACCGACAGGCAGCTGAGCTGCTCCTGGGTGCCTGCTCCTGGCCACAGCTCTGGAAAGTGTTCCACGGCAAACCCACAAAAACCTAAAGGCTTCGCTCCAATGCAAATTCAGAACAAAGACTCTGATTATAACAAACAAAGCTCAGGTCTCTGACCTCTCAGAGATCCTTCTCAGGCAGAGGTGAGATGTGATCAGAAACAGGAGTGACCTGCATTCTGATAAACCAGTTGCAAGAGAATCTTGAGAGCCCACCAGAGAGCTTTCTGCGCTGGTCTTGCAGTGCGAGATGGGGAACGCTGCCGTGCGAAAGCTGTGGGGTGTCAGGAGCTCAGCTCTCCTGGGGGAGATGTGGTGGAGATGGTGGGTTTGGTGGGCCGACGCTGAAAAATGGTCGAGTCCTCATTTTGCTCTTCATGTATTACATTATTCTTCCTCACTGAGTCTACGTTATGTCTGGTGGTTTCAGCTCTCCTTGGGTTTACTGCATGTAGCAGCTTCCCGGGCACAGCACCTTCCCACGCGGCCCGTTGGATGCTATTTAGATGAATTTGCTGAGCACCTAGCCTGCGTTTGTTCCATTCAAATTCGGGCTGTAGTTTTCCATCTGGCTGCCTAGTGGAAGCGGTGCCCAAAACCGGTATTTCAGTCACTTTCTATGGAGTTTTTCCAAAGTTAATTGAGTTGTGAGAAGCAGGTTACTTAAGCAAATGCAATGGCCCCTGTCACACTTCATAAGGTCCGTGAAACGCATAAACCCAAACACGATCAACGCCTTCCAGTAATTACAAATGCCACTGGCAAATCAGCTTTCCTGTCCCCCGAGGAGGAGCTTGGTGAGGTCTTCTTGGGGCAGCTTCTCCAGCACCGCTGCTGCCGGAGGGAAACGCGATCATGCCTCTGTCCACTGTGAAATGCTGCATCCTCATCGCATCCCCGACCCAAAGCAGTTATTAAACTGGTATTTAATGGGCTGCAGCCAGGCCTAAGTCACCTGTACAAAGCAGGAATATCATCTAATCTGGTAATAGAGAGGGAAACAAGTTGTCATCTCTTCTTGCTGCTGGTCAGTCTTTGGTGGACTTGGGCACATCTGGGACGTGCCATCAGTGGGTGGGACAGGTCGGTGAGCACAGGACCCCAGAGCACAAGGAGCTGCCCGTGCATTTCAGAGACTTTTGGGGACGAGTTTGCAGAGAGGAAAGATGTCACTCGACCTTTCTGTGTTTTAGTTCCCTGGCTGCTTTAATGCCTTTGGGATGCGGGAAAGGGAAGTGTGAATACGGATGACGTGCGGGTGGCCTTGCCTGAGCCTGCCTGCTCCCTGCTGCCAGGGAGCAAATACACAGCCAAAGAAGGAACACATCCTTTTTTTTCTTTTATTTTCTTTTTTTTTTTCCCCTTCTTCTTCTTATTTATTTCACAGGCAAGGAGCAGAGGTGGGAATAAAGGAAAAAAAGGTGTCAGCTGGTTATTAGATCAGCAGCGGTTGTTTTGAGCCCTAGCTTCCCTGTGCTGTGGATGTAAGCTTTGGTTTAGGGGTGCTTTTCTGATGCAAAATGGTGTCTCATCAGAAAATGATATTTTGCTGCAATAATTTTCTGCAAGCAACTTGCACTGGCCTCTCTGAGGTAACATGCTGTTGATTAATGCACAAACTTACCCACTCTCCCTGGTGTCTAGTTTTCATTCCGTGTCAGCTCTGATTATTCAGTAAAAAAGAAACATTGGCCTATGAAGCTAAACATCAAAATGCAGAAGCAGAACCCTCAGTGTCCCCACTGTTTGCAGTGTGTTTGCTCAGGGTTATTTTTATGCCACGCACAATTGAGGTTATTGAGGAGAGCAAAATGAACAGTATTTGTTATTCAGTTCATTTTGGGTTTTCAGCGCTGTCGTCCTCTCACAGCAGCGGTGCCTGGGGACCTGGGGGGGGTGAGGTTATGAATTTATTACATGGTGTCTGGAGCTGTACAGAAACAGCTCCCAGAGGTGTCGCTGAAGGAGAAGGAGAGGGTAGTGCGTGGGGGAGCCAGGAATGGCTGGACAGAGCAGGAAACGTGGCTATGGAGACACGAAGCAGCTCGCCTGCGGTGCCAGCAGTACTGGGAGTTACCCTTTTGGGCTGCTGGGCTGCATCTAACCTCTGAGCAGAGCGGGTAGGTTTCCACTGGGACCTCCACTGTGTCTTTGCTGGCTGGACCTGCAGCTGAGGTCAGGTTCCTTACGCCATGAAGATTTAACTGGGATTATGCATTTGCAAGTCTGGATCTGTTTGTTTCTATAATTTGCCAAACCAAAATCCAAAGTCCAGAGAATCTTAGAGAGGTTTATGGTCTTCATTCCAGAGTCTGGTGTGTCTGGTTTTACGCACTGTTAATACATAACAGTTTCTTTAAAACAGTTAATAATTTGTGTTCAATGGCTTAGCTGCAGATTTTGAATAACTTAGTGACCATAGACTAGAAGCAAATGGAATGGAACTGGTATTGTTCTTAAAAAGATTTCCATTCTCTTTGTACGTGATCACCTTGTAATCTCCCCTGTCTATATGTTACACCATCCAACCCTTGCAGATCTTGTCTTGTGGTGTAAAGATGGAGGCAGCAGCCCGCAGATGCATCAGGTACCTGCTCTGCACCGCCAGAGTCCTGGGCTAGTGCCCAGCCCACTCTGTCAACCACCAACTCGAGTCCAGGTGAACAAAGTTTGGGTTTAGAGCAGGAAAAGGGAAACAAAAGAGATCAAAAAAACTTGGGTCAAATAATTGGAGAAATTGTGTGATAGGAGTGATTCAAGTTAGGTCAAAGACCGCAGGCTGTTTCCATGTGGGGAAGTCAGCAGGGCTGGTCTCTGGCATCTGAGCGGATCACTGAGGCTCATCTGGTTCCTGTGTTGTCCTTGAAAATCTGTATGAATCCTGCAGTGGAAGTTGATGTATCTGATGCATCCAAAAAACAGGACAGTACTGGTCTGGGAAGCCCAGGAGATTGGCTGGATCAATGGGCTTGTCTGGTTCCTTGAGCTGAGGTCTGTGCTAACCACGTACGGACCAGATGCTGGACCTGGCACTGTCTGCCTCTAAACCAAACCTCTGCCCTCCCTCTTTGTCTGTTTGCAGAGCTGCCTTCCTCGGAACACTTGAGCGTGGCCGATGCAACATGGCTTGCCCTCAACGTGGTGTCTGGTGGAGGTGGCTTCTCCGGCTCCCAGCCCATTGGAGTGACCAAAATTGCCAAGTCAGTAATAGCACCACTAGCTGACCAAAACATCTCAGTGTTCATGCTCTCCACCTATCAGACGGACTTCATCCTGGTAAGAGGACGTGAGAGGACCAGGCAGAGTCACCTGCCACCAAATTGAAGTTCAGCTGGGTGTTTTTTATAACATTGCTGGGAACAAGTTGTTTGAGGAGCAGCAGAAGTATGAAAGTCTGCTTCCCTCAGAGCTCTGTGCCTTCTAGTTAGGTTCTCTGACATCCCCAATGAGTGTCCAGTAAGAGTGCTGATCCCCCACTGCAGTCTCTCCCTTAGTGGAGGCACTGGCAGCATTTCCCACCATCACTCAGACCTTGGTTTTCTGGGAGCTAGAGGAACATAGTGTTTGCTGTCAGATTAGCTAATGATGGTCAAGAGGCTTCAAGGTTGTTTTGGGGATAGCAGGCAGTCTTTCTGTCTCACACGTGTGTGCACGCACAGGGGGCATGACCACATAAGCTTTATTTCCTTAGGAAACAAGGCTGAAGACCAGGCACTGCTGAGTTCTTGAGGGGATGCTTGAAAAGAGGTGGAACATCTGCATCTTAGAAGTCTCCACGCTCTTTCCACAGTCTTAAAAACACTGTAGTGCTTAATCCTACTGATATCTGCAGCGATATCAGCAACTGTGCTCCTCTAGGCACACATCCAGATGGTGCTGATCCTTACACATCTGCAGGAGTGATGTGTCTGCTTTCCCGTGCCCTGGGAGTACGTAACCTCCAGCACGGTGTACTCTCACTCTGGTGTGTACCATCGTGAGCTAATCCTGTTGTACTCTCACTCTGGTGTGTACCATCGTGAGCTAATCCTGTTGTCCACTCCAGGTACGTGAGCGAGACCTGCCCTTCGTGATGCACACGCTGGCTGCCGAGTTCACCATCCTCAGAGTAGTGAATGGGGAGACAGTGGCTGCCGATGACCTTGGGATAACCAATGGATTTGTCAAACCAAAACTAGGTAAGGCCAAGCGTGGGCTCAGCTTGCCAGGGAGTTGGCCTCTGTGACACATGGGGGTGAAAATCTGCCTCCTGCCTTCCTTCAGCATTTTGGTGACTCTTTATCCTGTTGTAAGACAATAACCTATCTTAACACACGCCTGAGTCTATTCCAGTTAAACCAAGGATTTGAGTAGGTGCTGATGAGCTTTGCTGAATTTGAGCCTTTTAATGCTAGTTCCACATCTCTAGAGGAGGCATGCCTTTTGTAGGACTGAAGGTTAAAGTACCATTCATTTCAGTAGCAAAAATAATGTTGCCTGTAGCCCACATTTCCATGTTTCAACATTTCAAAGGAAAATGGCTTACATAAAAGCTCGTTAAAGTATTGCAGTGATTGAAGCACAGAGAACACAGTTGTTCAACTTCCACACTTCAGTACCAGTCAGGATCAAGGCCACAGTGAGCCCCGGGCTGTACAGAACCTTGGGATGTTTCCAGTCTAGAGGAGCAAGCATCAAGCAAAGGGTGCAATGAGGAAAAGAAACTACTTAAATGCATATGTTTACCTACATGCCTGTGTGTTGTTTTGGGCCCATAACCAAACAAAGCAGGGGGCAGTTCTTATGAGGTGTCACTCAGCCTCATCACTTGATAGCTGTAGATCATCTTCTTTAAGAAAATGAACCTAAACCAAAAAAAAAAAAACAAATCAAGAAAGGGCACAGTAGAAGGCAGGTTGGTTACACACAGGCATGCAGTTTGCTCTGTTGCTCTGTTTCATGCTGGCATGCCTAAATACTCACAGCCTCTCAGCCACGGGCTGCACCGTGTTTGCTCTTCAATTTTTGTAGATATTATGACAAAATTGGCCCCCAGAAAGGAGGGAAAAGAGGGTCTGCTGCCCACAACCACAGCTGGAGAAATGCCTTCCATAGCCCTGCCTTCAAATGGTGGAAGCCTGAATTGATTTCTGCTTTTCAGTGTGTGTTGACATCTCCTTTAGCTTGCCCCTTGTCTCCTGTGGATGCACCCAGTGTCCTGAAAGCCCCTACGAGCAGCGAGCTGACCTGTGCCTGTGCAGGACAGGGTACTTGGGATGATCTCGCCCTATACCAAGGGAGAACACCCGCAAGAGCAGGTTGTCCTCAGGCTCTGAGGGCAGACAGGGCTTCAGCAATGAGGAACTTTCTTACCAACACTGTCAGTTCTCTCTGTGGCTGCTGCTGGTGCATGGATAGCACGTCTGGAGGGATGCGAACCTGCTGAAGATGTGGCTTCATAGCTGCGTGTGTCTCTGTGTCTCTTTCAGTTCAGAGGCCTGTCATTCATCCCCTTTCCAGTCCGAGTAATATGTTCTGCGTCACGAGCCTGGATCCAGATACCCTTCCCACTGTTGCTACACTCCTAATGGATGTCATGTTTTACTCCAATGGGTAGGTCCTGGCTGGGAGACAGGCTCCCGGGGAGGTGTGCCCGGTGTCTGGAGGCACAAATTCACAGTGCTTCTCCAGGATGCCCAGGGATCTGCTGTGGCCTTATGCTGCTGCAACGCTCTGCGCTTTGGGAGGGAGGTTTCCCAGTCTCAAGAGCCTTGTCTGGACAGGTGGAGGCCAAACAGGAGATAGAGGGTACCCAAAGGCATCTGCTGGCGTTGGAAAGCTGAGCCTTGTCAGGTTCCAGCTAAGAGCAGCAGTGTGATCAGTGCGCTGTGGCCCTCGCAGGATGTCTGCCTGTGCTGCTGCCCAGCAGTGCCTGTGCCTCCTGGCCCACAGCCTCCTGTGAGGGGACCCTGGGGCAGGGATGGGAGAGTTTGGTCAGTTGTGGGGACCTGCAAAATCAAAAAGATGAACAGCAGTATCCTGTGACAGGACTCCCTGTGGGTCACTTCCCCCAGTCAGCGCATGAACACTCCTGGTTCCACTGGCTTTATCTGCTTTACAAGCATTTCTTTGCTCTTCTGGCCACAGTTAATGCTGTTCTCTTGTGTTTCTTCAGAGTAAAAGACTCGGTGGTGGGCAACGAAGACTCGGGACATATTCGCTTTTTCTCCTTTTCTCTCATTGAGGGTTACATCTCCTTGGTCATGGATGTCCAGACACAGCAGAGGTGAGCTTTGGTCTGAGGGTCTCCTGGGCCCCAAAAAAGCATCTGGGATGTTCTCAGAGGAGCAGGAAGCAGCTTAAGCTCCTGTGTGCTTAATTCTTGGGAGCCTCATTTTGTGGGTTTCGTGTACCTGTACACCCTGTGACTGTTCAGAGTGAAATTTGGCATGGTAGTTCCTGCTCCTCAATTTTGGACTGGTCTGTCCAGGCCCTCAGTGAAATCAGAGGTGGATGTAATGTAGGGTTATCACGCTTTTGAAAGAGGAGCACTGGAGCAAAGCCTTTTTGACAGTTTTATTCCATTCTTTATTTGTGGTGCTTTTAAGAGCAAAACCCCCAAAATTACGGTGTACATGGTTGAAGTTTTACTGCTAAAGGCCAAAAGTAGGGTGGGGATGTCAATGATGCTGTCCTCCCGCTTTGCTTTCACACATGGCTGGGCTCGGCGCAGCGTCTCGTTGTGATGATAATGTACTGAGTCATCCCTGTGCAGCGGGGCCCGGGACTCGTTTGTCTGGCAAGGAGAAAGTCAACTAGGGAGCAGATATCAGCCTGTTTGTGTGTGTACTTCTGCAGCTTCACTTCACAGACGTCTCTGAGGTCTGGAGGCTAGACAGGATGCTGCACTGAGATGTAACGTATAGGTTTGCCTTAGACACACAGTATGGTGTTTGGGTTTGATTCTTGCCTGCCCCGGGGACTCGTTTATGCAAACTATTAATTGCCCTCTGGAAAGTTTCTTCAACCTTAATTGAAGTAAACCTCTGTCTTCAAGAGAGGTGGAGGAGCAGCCCGGTGCTGGGGAGGTGGGCAGCCTGTCCCTTCTCTGTCACAGACTGCCCGCTTGACCTTGGGCAAGTCTCTTAGGCACTGGTCTTCTTTCCTCCACTAAGAAATGCAGACTGATCTCTGCAGGGATCCCAGGGATGGGATGGAAGAAAGCACCGAGGATGCTCAGACACAAAACCAGCGGTCACTGTTCCCATTCCCAAGACAGCAGGTATAGAAATTCTGTGTGTCTAAACACAGCTCAGATCAGGCCTTCAGCTGAACACCCTCAATGTTTGTACACCTGTTTGTTAGAAATCTTTTTCCATGCCTCTCGGGGTGTCTGCACACTTCCAGCATCAGCTGCTGGTTTAGCACAGGACATCTGGGGGGGGTGGGCAGGTGCATCTGTCCCCCTGGCCTTCAGCTTTCTGTTTCAGCGAGCTGCTGCCGCTGCTACTGCTGGCTCCGAGCAGCGCAGGGATACAGGAGCAGCAGCATCCCCGCAGGCAGAATCTGACACACTGCTGGGTTTTAATTGCCACGCTTGGTGTTCCTTTTCTTTTTCCAGATTTCCTAATAATTTGTTGTTTACAAGTGCATCTGGAGAACTCTGGAAGATGGTGCGGATTGGTGGGCAGCCTCTTGGCTTCGGTAGGTAGACATTTGGAGGATCAGTTGGTGCACAGGTAGTCAGTCGCCTCAGGGCCTTCAAGGATGATGGAAAAATCCATCTGAGGCTGAAGCTTTGTCAGAGACAGCAGCGTAACGTGACTTTGCACGCTGAGATTTTCAAACAAGAGGAGTCTGACTCCTACCTAATAAGTCAGACTTCTAAATATACTTTTGAAAGTGCTCCATGCTTGACAGCTCCATCTAAATTGCATTCATCTGCTGGACTCTGGAGGTAGCTACAGCTGGGTCTCTGTTTAATGAGAAGAAGTGGCCAAAAGGAATGTGTTGTAGATTACTGAACTCAGTGGTCAGAAGGCACTGTCGTGCTCCAGCGCGGTCCTTGGGCAACCCTGTGGCTTTAGTAGATTTAGTTCAGATTCCCAGCAGTCCGAGTGGGAGTCCTGCTCACAGCCCTGTTTCACATCCAGGGCCGCAAACATTTTCTCTGCTCAAAAGAATATTGGGGTTAAATAGCACGGAGCAAATGCTTCACATCTGTAGGAGTGTTCCTGGTATTTTTATGTCCACTGGAATTTTCAGGGGTTCAGTCCGATCCGAACACTGCAACCAAGGCCTGACCTTCGGAGAACATGGGGGCTCCTTCCCTTGGTCTCTGAAACAGGTACAAAAAACAGGCTTCAAGAACATTTCTGAAAAATGTTTGGCCAATTTTTATATTTAATTGCAACTTCTACCCCAGACAATGAAAAACAGCAAGAAATTTTCACACACCTTCTCTTTGTGCATCTTAGAGGCAAAATATGTA
This sequence comes from Todiramphus chloris collaris, assembly GCA_025345505.1. Lineage (NCBI taxonomy): Eukaryota > Metazoa > Chordata > Aves > Coraciiformes > Alcedinidae > Todiramphus > Todiramphus chloris. The sequence continues at coordinate 2,001,720 of JANVCC010000094.1, read as the reverse complement.
GAAAAAGCATGGGATATGTCATTGATGGGACATCAGGACACCTGCCAGCCCCCTAAACATGCAGTGTTTAAAAATGTTGGCTTACAGTCAGTTTGAAATGTTCAGTTCAGGGAAACTCAGATTTCATCTGGAAACAATGTGCCAGCAATCTGCAATGAATGGCACAGATAAACCATCTAAATTGACATGAAATCCTGGCTCGGGTGCTGTGGTGGTTCTGTGGCCTAGGAACCATGTGCTGACCAGCAAAGCAACATCTGTCTCAGAGATGCAGAGCAAAGTGTTTAATAGCAATGACTGAAGAGAAGAATGAAGGTTAAGAGTAAGGTTAAGACTGGTTTTGGCACTTCCTTCCTGAATGTCATTAATTGCCTTTCTTTGGACCCCTGAAAATCATTCTGATTCTAATGTTTTGTGCCTTTGGGGCATTTACATTTCTCTGTAACCAAGAGAAGGCAATAAAATCAAATGTGCAATGTATCGTGGTGGCCTAGGGAGCCTGATTCTGTGAGAAAGAACACATTTTACTACAGACATCCCTTCTGATTGGAGTCTGTGAAGACAGACTCCTCCCTGGGTAAGCGTGGAGCCGGTGAGACCCAGGAGTTCTGAGAGACTGAGAGGTGCCCTTCAGACAATGATTGATTCTTTTCTCTCCCCCCACAGATGAATGTGGAATTGTGGCTCAGATTTCTGAGCCTTTGGCCGCAGCTGACATCCCAGCCTACTACATCAGTACTTTCAAGTTTGATCATGCATTGGTGAGTATCAAGACAGCGTCTTTGGAACAGGGGAGATCTTTTCCCTGGAAGAAAACTCATGATGAGCATTTTTGCCCATCTGGAGAGCTTGTGGGAGTGCCTTTGCTGGGATGTAGCCCAGCACATAGCTCTTTCCAGCCTCCAGGCTGTCACTGTCCTGGGTCAGAGGCTCCTGAACCAAGCCCAGCCCTACCCCAAGACAAAACCATGTTAGGAACTGTTGTACTTCACAAGGTTGCTCTCAGTCCTTAAAGACCTGCAGCAATGGAGACTTCATGGCCTTCTCGAGCAGTCTGTTCCACTGCATCGCTGTCCTTCATTAGAAACAGGCACAAACATTTTCCTGCAAACATAGTCAGAGGCTCCAGGCTCTCTGGTGCCTTTGTGTGTGGGGAAGTCTTTTGAAAGTCTCCCAGTGGCAGATCCCTCCTGCCTTCACCTCTTGGTGCCTGCCTGGCCCTGGCCTTTGTGTTTTGAGCTGCATCTCCGAGTCCTGGTGAGCTCTGCTGTCCCTGCATCGTCCTCCTCGTGGTGTTGGCCTTTGATAAACCAGCAGTAACTGGAAGCATAGTGAGGGAAGGTGATTTTGAAGCAGAGGAGGGTGTTGCCATGTTTGTTCTCCGGAGTTCTCAAGCAGAAGCAGCACAGGTATCAGCACGAGGGGCTCGCCATTTGTGCAGGGTTCTCTTCTCTTTTATATTGGCAGATATCTGGCCTTCTGGCCCTACCTCTGCTCTTCCTTTGGCTGTATAGGACACCCTCAAAAATGAGGAATTCCCCTGAAAAGGGAAAAATTGCTCTGCTTATAGCCACAAATAGGATGGCATTTGAATTGGAGCCCACTCCCCGAGTCCTGAGGCAGAGAATCAGCAGCCCAAGCTCTAATAAACCTACTAAAACTCAGCTGCTTTGTGCTTTTGGGGGGTTTCTCCTTAAATGTGCCCTTTATTGCATTATACTTCTCCTTTCATCACTGTAAATTCACTGCTCAGGCCCTGGTTTTGACCTGTAACAGCTCCAGTGAGTTCAAGGCGTTTTTGGTTGGGGTTTTTTTCAGCTAATTACTTTGGTTTTTCACAGTTGGTGTGAACCATTTGCAGCCTGTAGGTCATGTGTGTAAAGAGTAAAAGTAAATATTATTCCAGATAGCAAAGGTCAAAGTGTTATATATGTTTGTCTTATTTTCTTGAATATTAACTGTGCTGATAAGATAAGCTAATAAAACACCATTTTAAAATCAATACTGCTAGCTCTGCCTCACATTCCTGCCTGTTGCCCTGGCCCATGCTTTCTGTGCAGAGCACAAGGGGCAGAGTGCTTCTAGTTGTCAGGCAGTACCTGGAGAGCTAAGCCCCATCCCTTAAAATAGATATTTCACTTCAAACTTGTGCCACAGAACTGGGAGGACTCCACAGGCAGCTCTGCCTTTCCAAAGTGTCTCATCCTGCTGCTCCTGAGCCCAGCAGATCCCTGCTTCCCAGCAGCTGGCAGGGGATCATTTGAGCCGTGCACTAAGATCTGCAGATCTTCCTTTCTCGATGCAGTGTTTTAGCATTTTCCTTGCTGCTTGCTGTTTTCTTTTTGTATGCTTTTAAAAGCCTTTTCCTCTGGCCAGGGCTGCTCCAGCTGTCAGGCTCTTCGAGCCCTCCCGTGCTTGGCTTTGCTGGTTGTGGTGGCTGGGCTGCGTGCTTGCTGCCTCCAGGCTGGCTTTGTTGGGTAAGACCCTGACCTAGATTTTGCCATGTTTTCCCTAACGTTGCTACCCAGACACCTTGGCTTCTAGTAACATCTCTCAAGGTCTGAGTGCATCTCGAATCCTTTCTCTGCATCCTCCCTTTCTTTTAGGATTTTTCAGCACTTGTCAACCATTCAAAGTGCTTTTCCAAAGCTTGTGGTTCCCACTGAGCTGATCTTTTTTTAAGGTGTTTTTTATTGCCTAATTTTTTATTTGACCTGAGTGTTAGTACTCAGGTCTTCCTGCAATGCTGTAGCTGTAGAAGTTTGTCCTGGAAATCAGGACCTGTGCTTGAGAAGTAGTCCCTTTGAGAGACAATGCTGAGATTGGTACCTCCAGCTCTCTGGTGTGTCCCCTGGGTGGCATAAGGTCGGGCTGGAGAGAGCTATGGTTTCCAGCTCCCTCTAGAGAGAGCAAGTGAGAAGAATCCCTTTTCCAGGTGCTCTGCTCTTGCTGCCTCAAGCTCTGAGGTTTCTTGCTCTTCCTCACCAGCAATTTGCATCTAATGAGGCTGAAGCTGCATCTGGGGTGTACGTTGCACCCTTTGTTTTCCCTTCATGGTAGATGCTTTGATCTGTTTTCCAGCTGACAAGTGAACATAGGCATAGGGATCTTTTCTGAGGAGCAGAGAGGGGTAGGGCTTCTCCGTTGGTGGCAAGTTAGAATGTGTCCTACAAGTCAAAGCTGCTGGCACATCTGTCCTGAAGAAAATCCAGCCCAAATATTTTCAGGAGGATTGATAGCATTTCCTTGACGTTAAGGGGGTCAAGTGTTTTGCCATCGATGAAGGATCAGCCCATTGTCTTTAAGTGAGGAGGTTGGTCTGTGCAGCTTGGTCAGTTGGCCAGACCTGGCTGTTTCTGCTTCCTCCTGCTTCTGCACTGCTCTGAAGCAGGGTAAGGGGAGACCCTGCAGTCAATTGCTGGGGCTGGCTGGGAAGCTGTGTTGTGCAAAATTGATTCTGATGTCTTTTCTCATTATCTTCTGGAGAGGCAAAGAGTCATACAGCTCCTGCAGTGTTCAGTGTACGGGGGGAAACGGAGGAGGGGAGACAGTCAGGAGTCCTGTCTCCAAGTCCTGTTCCCTACGGTGGAGCTTTGCTGGGGTTTTCTTCCTAGCTGGGAAGAATTCGCTCTGTGGTTGTTTCAAGATTATCTCCTTCCTTTCCCAGCTGGCTCGTACTCACACATCGGCAGAGCGAGACGCTCCTCTTCCACCTTCCCATAGGAAAACCGAATGATTTTCCTGCTATTTCTCTTGGGTTTTTTTCCCTCAGCTTTGTTAAAAGCCTTGCAGAAAATCACAATTCAGTCTTATTTCCCCTGTCTGACCTCTGGAGAGTGTCCAGTGAATCCAGGTATTGTACTCCTGGCCAAGGACTCAAATACCTCATGGATAAGACAGACCCTTCTTCAACTTACTTAACATGAATTATTTTGGCTTCCTGCAGCAGCTCACAGATAGTTTATTTTCCCCTCAGTCCCCTTTCCTCTCTCCAAGAGCTGTTAGCTGCCTGTCCCCTGAGCATCGTCTCGGAGTTTACGTAACGGTCAGATGCCTCTTTTCTGTCTGATGTGACTTTACTTGTGCTGTCCTTTTCTACCTATGACAGCCACTCTGAGATCTTTTGCATCTTCTGTTACAAGAGCTTTTTCTTGCAGTAAGTGTGAAAAGACACCCACTAATAATTTTGTCTGTGGACTTCTGTGGTTAAGTCTCATCACAAGACTGGATGCAAAAGCTCAGGTGCTACACTGCACCATCTGGAACACCACAGCAGACTGGCAGTTCTCTTCTTCTTTTGATGGATATGTTCCCCTGTCACCTGATGTGGTTTCCCCACTCACAAGGGTCCCAAACACGGAGCCCTTAGGCATCCCCATCAGCTCAGGCATCTTGCATGAGCGAGCTCCTGACATGCAGATTTTTTACCAACAAAAGGAAGGGAACGAAGGGGAGAGGAAGAGGAGGAGGAAGAGAAAACCCCCAAAAAGTTTCCTCCCCACTAGCACCCACCAGCAAACCAGCCAGATCTTGCCTGCAGTATTTGCTTCTGGAGGGTCCAGGGGTTAATGCTTTTGAAGCAGAGAGTGTCTCTTGTAGATGAAGACCTTTCTCAGTGGAGCTCAGGTGCCCAACAGCAAAGTACCTGGTTCCCTGGGACTGTTCTGGCTTCGTCCCCTGCCTCCCCTTCTCGTCCCTGCCCGGCTTTTGCTAGAGCATGACCTTTCTTTTTGTTTTCTTGCAGGTACCTGAAGAAAATATAAATGGTGTGGTCAATGCACTCCAAGTCAGTCAAGCTGAAAAGCATTAGAAATCTTCTGAGCTGGTTCCAGATGCTTTTTATTATTATAATTATTATTATTATTATAATTATTATTATTATTATTCTTTTTTTCTCACAGTATTTCTTGAAAAATCTGATTCCAGAGAGTGACATGAAAAGAGACTGTGGAAAGTTGAGCAGAAACAGCTCCAATAAGCCTTTGTTTTAATTATTATTATTATTATTATTATTGTTATTTTATTAAATTTATGAATGAGGGGCAGGAGGAAAGGGAGTTCAGACAGTTTCCTGATGTTCAGCCCCAAGGCAAAGCATAACCTGCCGGAGTTCTGGGTGTGGAAGGAGGTGCCCGGGATCCCCCGGACATCCCTGGAAGCGCGGGCAGCCGCTCGGCTGACAGCCTCGCCCCACGGCTGGGGGGGTCGGGCTGCTGGCTTGGAGAGAGCCCCGAGAACCATAAACATGATGAAATGTGGAATTAAACAGAAAAGACATCGCCTAGCGCCGGCTTGTCTCCTCGCATCGGACTGTCCGAGGGCTGTCCCTCATTGCCCGTGTTGAGATAGGATGGAATTGTTTCCCCTGGTAAACCTGTTTGGCAGTGGAAAAGGGGAAAATACCCGGTTGTTTGAATTTTCCCCTTTTCCCTTTCTCCCCTCAGGCAAAGCCTGGCCAGGGCAGCGTTGCTCTGGCCCACTTCCAGGCAGGTGGTGTCACCGAGACTTGTGTCTGCTTTGAAACTTGGCCATTTTAGTTCAGTTTTTCCCAGTCATCCTCCCACTGCCCCCAGCATCCTCCTGCCATGTCCCCTCCTCCAGGGCAGCTGCTGTCCCTGCACCCCCACATCAGAGCCACCCCCAAGGCCAGCAAGAGGAGGGAGGCACCTTTTCTCCCGTCCTCTTGGGCTTTTTCCCACCCACTTTGTACACGTTCACTGGGGCACGAAGGATTTCCCGGGGTCCCTGGATAGCTGCTCCTACGCATCCCGTGTCACCCCAGCCAAGACCCACAGTGGGTTGTCCCCACCGGGGCCGGGAAGGTGCCCAGATCCTGCTGCAGTTTCATCACCAGGAAGGAAGTTGCTGTTGGTTGGGGTGTTGACCAGTGGGCAGCCCTTGGAAAGCAGAATGGTGCTGAAAATGCGTAAAACGTGAGGCGTTTCCTTCTGGTCCCGTGGCGGGAAGGTGATGGGGGCTTTTCCTCTGGGGCAGCAGGAGTGTGTTTGCTCCTGGCTGACACCAGAGCTGTGGGCCAGCGGGAGCCAGGCACCGAGGCCTGTGGTGGCACCCACCTCCGAATCGTGCCCGCCAGGACCATGGAGGACAGCGGGGACCCATGTGGGGACAGCCAGCGTCGCCCAGCACGTAGGTACCAGTGTTCTGTGCTGTGCCCGTGCAGTGAGGGGTGGAGAAAAGGAGAAGCCTTCTGCAGAGGACTCTGCTTTTACTGTGAGAAGCCCAAGCAGATCTGGCATTTCTCGACTTCTTCCCATTTCAGTCTTGACCTGAGGAAACTGAGGTCTTACCGTCTGATGAGGGCTTCCCAGCTTTGCTTAAGAGGCAGCCTCTGGCATGATTTTCCTGAGGCTTGAGGCAGGGTTTTGTATTCATCTGGAGGCAGTAGGCAAGCACCTGAGATCGTGCCACGGGCATGGCTTATACTGGTCATGTAGGACGTGCAAACAGGTTTATAGTGGTGTGTAGGACACGTAAACACACGCGCTGGCGTACAGCTCTCTGGTTGGTTCTCCATTCATGGTGCTGGAGGGCTGAGCTTAAGGTTTGTTGTTTCTGGTGCTGCTGGACCCAGACAGAGAGTTTCAGGTCTTTCTGAGTTTTCATCGGTGGGCTGTTGGGTGCACAGGGAACCGGAGCATCCGTGGGAAGGAGCGTGGGCAGCCTTCCTTTGTAAGGCCCTGGCCAGGATAAAGCATCCCTGCTGAGAAACGCTCGGGCACGTGCCTCGTACATCGCCCGACAGACTGTTCAGAGCTGCCCCAGGTTACGTTACATTACATTCCCTCCTGATTCCTGGAGCAGAGGTTTATCCCGGGCTCGGCACTGCACGTCTGTGGGTGTGTGTTAGGAAAAAGGCTTGGGGCTCCTGCCGCGTGCCCTCGGGCTGCGAGCGGGGCGCTTGGTGAAGCTCCGGAGATGTTTGACGCGGCTCCGCGCAGCGTCGCTGCGGGGAGAGGAGCTGGGGGATGCGGCAGGGCGGGCGGTGGTTTTTCAGCACCTGCACTGTCCAAGGGTTTCTCCTTGGGATGCCGGCTTGGGGTGTTTGTGGGGCTGTGCAGGGCTTTTTTGGAGGGGGTACCAGCACGTTAGGTGGTGTAGAGCTACTGCGCTGCCAGCCAGTCCTCCTGCTCGGCTGAGTTGAGCCTGTTTTCCTTGGGTACGTGGACGGTGTCACCGGGACGGGGTCTTCTTTGTGCTCCTGGGTTTTGTCAGCCGTTGGACAATGATTATGTAGCCACTTTTCGCACCAGAAAGCAAGGTGGGTTGCTCTCCGTGTGTGCTGCTGCTGCTTTCTAAGGACCGCGACGTGTACGCTAAGGAATTACTTGAAACGAGCAACAACTTTACTGAGCCTTAAGAGAAAGCGAAAAATTTAGGTTTAATTGTTTTTATTTTTTGAACTTTGCACTCAGGCTATTTTTTTTTTTTTATTTTAAACTTTTCACTTTTTTTCCTTAGGGAGTCAGCCTTAAATTTGTGAGTTCTCTAGAAGTCTTTAAGGTGTTTCAAACCTTCACAAAGCAGGTTGACATCCTGCCATGAGAAACTTAGCCTGAAAAATTCACAAGGTGTAGAAAGGCACTGAGGGACACTCTGTCTCTGCCATCGTCCTCAGCTTCACCTTTTTATTTCCTCTCTCATTTTGTCCTGAGAAGCAAGAAAATTATTTCAGACAGCTTGGGGTAGTTTGATGCTTTCCCTTTAGTGTTCCCCACATCACTTTGCTGGTGGGAACTGAGATATTCTGAGTTTAGCTGGAATCAGTGGAACCAGAGCCCTGGGGAAGGACAGTCCAGTGTGTGGATCCGTGCAAACTTGCACACTGGTATTGCTTCTGAGACCCTCACTGGATAAGGCAGGAAGGGATCTGTAGGGGCTTTGTTAAAAAAAAAGTAATAATAGTAATAATAATAATGTAACACCATAGTGCTTAATGAGCCCAAAACAGTGGCTCTTAAAGCTGCTCAACAGCTCCCACTCTCCTGGCACCAGGTCTTTGGGGTGGGGACAGATTGGAGGGTCTTTGCTATTGATTTTTTTTTCGATGCCTTACGGTAGTGATGTCTCTGAGGGTCGCTGGCGTCGTGCTGTGTAACACTGTGTGGGTAAACAGAGGAACATGTCTTTGGGATGCCCTTCGGCTGGGTCTGCAGCGCTGGAAGCTGGGGGGTGCCAGGGGTTTACCTGTCAGCCCCCCGCGCTGCCCGGAGCGCCCGGGGAGAGTTTCACTGGTCGTGGCTGCTGCTAATCAGGGATCACCTTAACGCTGCGGGGCCCTCCCCGTGCCCTCTCGGGTCCTCTCGTTGCACAAAAAAACAGTGAAATGCAAAAAAAAGCGTTTCCAGCCCTGCGAGGAGGGGCGGGCAGGGGAGCAGAACATCACCCTCCCGCCCCCTCCTTGGTTCTCCGAGGCCTTTGTTTTCTTAGAGATTCCACCCTTTCTCATGTTGTGTGTGTTACGACGTAGGGTTTTGTCTTTTTGCCCCTGCCCCGATTAGATTTTGGCTGCAGATTCCTTTCTACTGTGCAAGTGTGTGCTGATGTTCATATAACTGTATAGTGTTTACATAGAAATACTTAGTATGTCTCTATTGTACACATATGGAAATACCCGTGTTTTATGTTCGTATGGCTATATACTGTACATAGCATATATACTTGAGCAATATAGGCTAATATATACTGTGTGAGTACCTGTGTGTATACTCCCAGCACACGCTCTGTGTGTATATATATATATGTAGTAAAGTGCTGTATACACACATTTATTCACCATATATTTTTAAGTCAAGTATATAGGCAATATGAATTCACACTCTCGGGATTTCTCTATCCAATTTTAGGGAAGCACAGCAGCAAAGCTGACCTGGAGCAAAGCTCTGGCTCCTCTGCTTGCTGTGAGCAGGCAGAGACCAGACCCACGCAGCAGCAGGTTCTCCTGCCTGCACCAGAAGCACTCTGGTCCTCTTCAGTTTGGTGCCCCAAGCACAGAGGCTGTAGGAAAGTTGCTCCTTTTAATTTACACACACACACACATATATATATTAGTTGCTGCCCCTGAATTGCTTCTGCCTGTAAGTCGTGCTGGTTCATTTGCAAAGTGCCTGCCCAGACCCTGGCTGGGGGGTTTACAATGGGGCTTCCAGTTCCCGCAAGCACCGAGACGGTGCCCGTGCTGCCCACTTTGCCCTGGCCGAGGCTGGCTCCCAGCACTGGCCACAGGACCACCTCCTGCCCCTCCTGCCCATGAGCTCCTCAGATGGCCTGGGCTTGGTGCCACGTCTGCTCTGGAGCCAAGTTGTGGTGGGAGCTCTGTGCCAGGCTGTGAGTGCTTTCTGCAGGTGCGTTGTTTGCTGGTAGATGTATCTGCTGGTGGCCAGAGGGCAACCCATGACTAATGCAGAGCTCTGGTGCTTACTGGGAAGCTCACGTTGCAGCCTGTGTGGAGCTTACATCAGTGGGTTGCTTTTAAGTAGGTGAAAGTGTTGGAGGGTCTTTTCTTTTTCAGTGTAGGAGGGGCTGTTTGAACCCGGTCATTGGAAGTGTGTGGTCTTTGCATCTCAATGTTGGAGTTTCCTGCTGACCAGGAGTGCTGTTAGGGGAAGGGGGGTTAGGGAAAGGTCTTTACCTGAAACATCCCTTCTTTCAGCTACGCTTCCCCAGAGGCAGTGGGATGCTGCCCTTTCAGCACCTTCACGTTGCCCATTTTCAGTCTGCCCCACGGTCACGTCCTTGGGTAGGTTTGTGCAGCTTTCTGCTTCTTTTCAGACATTGAAGGCAGTTTGATTTGCAGTCAATCGAGCTTCTGAAATACTGTGCTGTGACACATACTCATGTCTCTCACGGGGGGAGACTTAGTGGAAGTATTTGAGTTTGGTGGAGCACAGAGACCGTGGGACCCGCAGCGGGTTCATTAATATGTTAGTATTAGGACTGACTTAGTGGCAATGCTATTTCTGAAAAGCATTCATCATATAACCATCATCTGCTGCTTTAACTCCAAGCACAGTGTTACCCTTCCCAGGGGCACAGGTAGGGGATAATTTTGGTTAGAGGTGAATCAACCCTCATCTCTAACAAAACTCTTGTTGGTGTCTGGTCCTGCACGTGGGGTTCCAAATGGCACCGAGCAGTGATTTGCTCTTTTCAGACATGCCCTGTGGAGCAGGCACGGGGATTTTCAGCCCTGACACTTGGAGGAAGATGTTACTGAAAGGTCTTGATTGCTTTAACTAAGACAGCATCCAACAGAAATTTATCAGGGTTAATTTTTCTGAAGCACAAAGCTTTGTCCTGTAGATGCTGGGATGGAAACAAGGCAGTGCAATGCAGGGTAAGAGCAGCAGAGGACGTTGCTCAGGTTCCAGTCCCACTCCACGAGCACCCAGTTGTTTTCACTCGATGCCCTCAGCACCATGTGAACACCTGAGAGAGGCAAGGCAGAAGCAGCTCTGCTCAGAGGCAGATGGGTTTACAGGGGCTGGATTTGCCATCCCCAGGCATGTTCCTGCACTGGCTGCCCTGCCTCACCCCGTGTCTCTGGGACGAGGGTTTCATTTAATAGCCTGTGACTCCTGACATCCCATGAAGGTAGGGAAGTTGCTTGGGACCGTAGAGGCTAAATTGCATGTGTTCGATCAGAGCCTGGCTCTGAAAGAAGCCATTTCCCATCTTTGCTTAGCTTTGCTGTACAATGCTTGAACTTTCTTCTCTTACAAAGGGGTCAGCTCCCTGGTGTAAGTAACGAGGGGGAGTAAGAGGGGCTCGGGCTGTGGTCTGTGCTGACTCTCAACACCCATCCTGTCAGCTCCGGCTTCTCCGTTCCCATGGGCATCCCTGTCCCTGTCTCGGCAGCTTCCCCCAGGTCTCGTGGTGTGGCAGCAGGGGTCTGTGGAGATCCCTGTCAGTGGACAGGCATGGGACGGGTGGGGATAGCTGGAGAAGCGAGTGATGCAACAGGATCTTTTTTCTTTTTCAGTTGCTCTAATAGCAACGTGTGCAGTTTTGCTCATTGTTGTCCTGAACACAAAAGGATTTTCATTCTTCCTTTTCCTCTTTGAATCCAACAGACCTCCTCTCCTCACTCAGCCCAGCAAGTTTGGGGATCCATTTGTCCTGGTAGCACCATCCCAGCAAGGGTGGCACAAGCCTTCCCAAACCCCCCGTATTCAGAAAATCTCCCGACGTTCAACCTCAGCTGGGGGGAATCCTCCCAGGATCACTTTGAGGTGACGGTGGTTCAGGCTCTGGGGGGAATCCTCCCAGGATCAC
>JANVCC010000094.1:1917167-1986050 GCA_025345505.1 Todiramphus chloris collaris | reverse complement strand
CAGGGCTAGACCCCGGTGAGCTGCCATCCTGCGGGTCCCGGTGCAGGTTTACACCAGGACTCCACTGCCCTGGGCGCGCTCAGAGCTGGATGTGTGGGGGCCACGCTTTGCTAGTGTCTCAACTGGCTTGAACAAGACAAAGCATTGCTCTCTTTTTTTGGACTCGAGGAGACCGGGTTTCCCCAGGGTGGCTGTGGCATTACCCTGAATTTCTACAACAGCCAAGAGAGCAGAGAGGCTCCCGGTGCAGCGACTGCCCAGCTCCGACCAGGGTCTGTCCCTCTGCTCCCTGGCTGCTTGGAACTGCCGTGCTGGGCAGCCTGGGGAGGAGATTCAAACCTTCAGGACCTTCTTAAAAAGGGTTATTTAGGTATCTGTAAGTGAAATACCACTTCTGGCCTCAGACGCCCACCAAACTGGCTGAAGTTGGGCTGGGGACACAGGCAGCCCTGGGCACCCCGACCCCCTGTAGCCTGTTCTCGGTCTCACCTCTCTCAGAAACCCCACGGGAGCCTTTCCTTTGGTGGTGGAGCAAAAAATACGGTTTTTTTCCCCTTTAATTACCAGATTAATGCAAACTGACTGGGGGGGTCCACTCTGTGCCGTGGGGCGGCTGCTTGTGCCGGCTGCACTCGGTGGGGACGGGCACCCCGTGAGTGGGCAGCACCGCAGGGGCACAAGGCGTAGAGGAGACCAAAAGTGTCGGTGGCCTTTGTGCCAGCCTCTGCGCCAGGGGGGATGTTACACCACGGGGCCAAAGGAGTGGTGGCAGCAGCTGAGGATCGTGCTCTGGGCACGAGCGTGGAGCTGAGAAGTGGATGCTTTGCTTTCCCAGCGAGTGCACACGCTTCTTTTCTTTGCTGGTCTTATGCTGAAAAGCTGAGATTTATGTACTGTATGGGAAAAAAAAAAAAAAGAGAAACAGGAAAAAAAAAAAGAAAAGAGAAAAAAAAAAATCCTAATGTTCCAAAATAAATGACAGTATATTTTGTACTTTGTAAAGTGTTAATTAAAATGAAAACCAATAAAAAGTGAAACATACGCTGTCTGCTTTTGTACTGATCAAACTGATGAAAATAAAGCAGAGCTTGGCATTGTCTATAAAATGTAGCTCTCATTTTTGTGACCTATGGCCACGCTCGGCCTTACTCCCACCAGTCCCCTTTGCCTCCGTGTGCCCCTTTAGGAAGGTCAGCAGAGGTCCCCGAGGCTCTCGGGTGTCCCTGGCCCATCACCGGGTGTGTTCTACCCTAGGGGTGGTACCTGCCACCATCTCCATCCTGCAGCTGTTCTCTGGGACCCACAGACCCTGCCCCGTCCTTGTCCCTCACAGGAAATCGTCGGTGGGATTCTGCTGGCGTAGTTGCAAGACTTGATTTTACCTGCTCATGGAAGGGAGCCTGGAGACCCCCAGCAGAGACCCCAGCGGGGTCACCAGGGCCCTGCACCCAGCAGGGGTGGGCAGAGGTGCCACCTCCTCACCGACTGTTGCAGGGAGGTCACTGGTGGGTGCTGGCCAAGCCTGGCCGGCCGTGGCCACGCGCTTCTTGGCAAGGAGGAGCGGAGCAGTGCAAGGAAGCACAGTCCAATTAGATGTATCGTCACCCCGATCACAGTGACAACAATTCATGCTGGATGTTTAAAAGGAAGCAGCTCATCTACATAAACTGGTTAAGCATCTTTTTTTGCATAGCATAACCCATTTTTGACTCTTCTGGTCAAGTGTAAGAGCTTTCAGGTAAGAATCGAGTGTGAGAGTGCTGCTAATCTGGGATGCAGCCCTAATGCAGAGCGTTGCCTCGAGGGTTTAATCCGTTAACAATAAAAATCAAGCTGCCCTGCCACACAATCTCAGCCCTGCCTGCAGCTTCCCGCAAAAGCAAGTGGTGTCCGAAGGTAAATGCGGAGGATTTAGGCTGCTAAACTGGTTCTGGGAGCCCCTAAGACACACGGAGAGTTTTTAAAGGTCGTATTTTTCTTACTTTACCTGCCCAGGCTCTTGCCCTTGTGCGGGAGGTGCTGGGGTCCTGGGAGTGGGGGTTTGTGCCCAGCACTGTGCAAAAAAGTGCTACAAGAATAGATTCTGATGAGTCACGATGAAGTAACTTTATTCCAGGAGTATTTTGAACGCTCCAGGCTAATTATTAGTTTTGTGAGTCATTTGTTTTTGAAGGATCCTGTAGAGAAAAATGAGTTTGCTGTAATGTAGCAGGTGCCTAAAATAACCTTTTTTTTTTTTTTTTAATGGGCTTTCAATGTGTTTTATGCCCAGTTCAGCAGCTTGCTGACAGACAAGCCCAGCCTCGTTGGAGGGGGGTCTCAGAGCAGCCGTGGGAGCCGTGTCAGGGAATTGCCAGCAGCCCCTGGGCACGGCAGGGCATGGACAGGGTTTGGGCAGGAATCTCAGCCCGTCCCTCCTGCCGCCCTGCTCGGGCACTGCCGAGCTCGGTGCTGGACGTGTGCAGGGCCCGGCCGCTCCTGAAGCTCCTCAGGCTATTTTCATCTGAACCTGACAGCACGGTGGTGTTTGGAGGGCGAATTACTCTTGCTAATCAATGCAAAATCAAGCGGGTTATTTTAGTTCTAATTTGAGCTGCTCCCCGTGTGCATCCCTGGCCTGTGCCCCCCCCGCTGCAGGTGTATTTAGGGATGCAGGTGTATTTTGGGCTGGTTACTTTGCCATACTTTGAAGGACGAAGTGTTGCTTTTCCTTCCAGTGCATCCCTGTAATGCCCTGAGGCCATTACACCCCAGCCCTGGCCCATTGGTTGCTGGGGAGGCAAAATAAACCCCTCGGGTTGTGGGTGCCTTTGGTGGGTGAGGGGCAGGAGGGGGGGGAGGGACTGGAGCAGAGGAGAATGTATTTATTTTTCTAGTTCCTCAATCTTTTTTTTTCTGTACTAAAATCTTTCTCTGAGTTAGTTCCTAGCTACAGAGCAGTCCGGAGTCTCAGATTTTTCTTACATCCAAAAGTCCCGTCCCCTGCCCCCATCCCCATCCACCCCCCCCCCATATCCAAAGACATTTGGACTCAGCTCCTCCCCTGCCTCTGTGTTCCCCAGTTTGCAACTTGCTGCTGGAGAGCATCCCGACCTGGGTGGTGTAGTGACTCCCTTCATCACATGGGGATAAAATATTTGCTGCCCTCAGCACACGCAGTGGAGTAGCACAAGACCCCAGGGAGACCTGACAAGGCCAGGGGATTGAGGATGCTAAAGGGCTATGAAAAAATAAACTGATTTTTTTATTCAGTATGGTTTTTTCCTTGGTGTTCTTGTGTGCTCATGTGGCCCAGAGCCTTTGGCTGAAGGCACATCTGGCTCCTCTTCAGCTTTGAGGACAGCAAACCTACTTTGTAGCTGTAAGACTTTAGGTGGGGCAGGAGCCTTCCTCTCAGTGCCAGCAGTGCCCACCCTTCCCCTTCTCCAGAGGCTGCTCCCCGCTGGAGGCCACGGCCATGGCCACTGGGGACCCCTCGATGCTGCATCTCAGAGTCACTCCTGTCTCTGGGGCACCGCTGCCCACGCTGCCCACGCAGAGTCCGGATCAGGGTGCTGGGAGAAGTGCCCCGTGACTGACCGACTTCAGCCACGAAGGGCTAAATGCCCTCCTCGAAGGCATTTCCACAGGTGCCCAGCAAGTCTTGTTTCGAGACCCAGCACCAGGGCAGCTCCCCGGGTCCCCTGCCCTGCCCAGTCAGGCTCCTGCTCCTCGCCAGCTGGAACAGGTTTCTCCAGGAAGGGCCATTCCCAGAGCAGCACGGGGTTGGTGGGCACCAGAGCCAGCAGCTCCACCAGCCTGATGTCTGGAGGGGTCGGGCAGACTGGCAGCAGCCGTCTGCCAGTGCTTGCTTTGAAACTGGACCCACAGCTGAACTGGAAGGAGCAAGGCCAGACAAGCAACACATTTGCCAGGCAGGATCAGAAGAAAGCCATGCAAACACTGGGAAGGGGAAGGCTCCCGTCCAGTTCAGCTGCTTGTAGGGAGCAGCAACAGGCCCCTGAAAGGGCTGCTTGTAGTGGGCTGCATTCCTGCTGCCCTCCCAAAAGGCAGCCTGTTTGTAAGAACACATTTTGTGGCCACTCTTTGTGGCATCTGTCTTGGCAGCTGGAGCAAGGCAGGTGCCAGCTCTCCCCTGCCTCAGTTTCCCTCTCCACAGCACGAGCTGCTGTTCTGAGATGTCCCATGGGGATGAGCTGTGCACAACACGATGCCAGGTGAGTACTGGCTCCTGGAACCTCCCAACCAACAGCTGAGCTGGGCCACCAAAAACCATGGGCAGCCCAGTGCTGGGCTGGGGGGGTGCAGCAAGGGTGGCTCTGCTGGGGGGTGCTGAGGGCAGCCCAGTGCCAAGGGTGCTGACATTGGTATTTAATAAAAGCAAAGGAAGAAATCTCCCTCAAACAAACACAAATACACAGATTTATTGTAGAGGGTGGAAACGATAAAACAGGGGCCAGATTGCAGCTGTTGGAAGTTAGGTTAATAATGTAAAAATAAAACCCTACCCCAGGAGCTAAGTGTGACCCCATGGCTCACACACCGGGCACTGACCCGGTGCATCAGCTCCTGGCAACACTGTCCCTGGTGAAGGCATTTCTTTGGCCAGCGCACCCATTTAGCAGCCCTGCAGTTGAGGGGTGTGGGGGGAGGCCCCACAGATGCCCCCACCTCTGCCTGGTGGGGTGAGCCGAGGTCGGTGCCAGCCCTGGGTGCCAGCTAAAAGATGGGCTCCTGCAGCTCCTGCATCTGCCCAGCCACAGATGGAAATGCTGCGCAGGCAGGGAGAGGGGGGGGGGGTGGTTCTGGCACATCCTCCCCAGACACAGCCCTCCTCAGCTCTTGGCCCCGGCTGTAGCACCCCCTCCCCCCACCTGCCTACTGGGAGGGTGCCCCTGGGGCATTCTATGATGCTCCATGGTTGGGTTGGTGTAAGCAGGAAGAGACAGAGTAGCCTGTTTCTGCCCTGAGGTGAGCGCACACAGCTGATGGATGGGAACACAGGGCTGGTTTTGATGCTAAAGGAGGCAGGATGGTTGGGAGTCAGGAGTCCAGAGGCACGTTTCGTTAGCCAGGGTCTGTGGTGCTGGTGCTGCACCGTCTGGGCTCAGCTCTGCCCCGGCAGCGCTGGAGGGGACAAAGCCACCCGGGACCAGAAGTTTTCCTCACCAGGGCTTTGGAGGCTGATTTTAAAAAGTGAGAGCTGCTGTTTGCCATCCAGCTCTGGCCCCTGCTGCCCAGTCAGGTATTTGCGGCCCCATCCTGCCCTGCAGCCACCCCACGGGCAGGACCCTCTGTGGTGCCCACCCCGCAGCCAGGAGGTCTCTGCCCGGCCCAGGACGCGCAGGGCAGCAGCTGCTGCAGTTGGCACCCCTGGCAGCGCTCGCTGCCAACTCCACGTGCTGAGCCAGTGCAGATGCTGGTGCTGGGCCTGGGGGGTGGTTCCCAGGTCACAGCTGCTTGTGCCAGTGGTGCAAGATGCTCTGGCTGATGAAATGACTGTGGCCACGGCCCGGCTAACGGTGCTGGACACACTCCCGCCCGAGCTCATGGGTCAGGTCATTTCAGCGATGCCCACTCATGTTGGGTGGCCAGGTTTTGGTAGCAGGGGGCTGTAGAGGGGGCTTCTGTGAGGAGACACCAGGATCTGCTGGGCAGAGACAGTTCCACCCAGCTCCAAGAACAACCCGCCACTGGCCGAGGCTGAGCCCATCAGCAACAGCAGCGACACCTCTGTGACAATGCATTAAGAAGAGGGGGGAACTGCTGCACAACAGCAGCGGGGCGGGAGGAGATGTGAGAAGCAACCACGCAAGCACCGAGGGCAGTGAGGAAGGAGAGGCAGGAGGCAGAAAAGTCGGGAGTGAGGTTGAGCCTGGGAAGAAGCGGGGGCTGAGGGAAAGGTGGTTTTAGATTTGTTCTTACTCCTCATCATCCTGCTGTTTCACTGGCAGTGTTAATCTCCTCCAGTCGTGTCTGTTGTGCCTGTGATAGTAGCTGGGAAGGAAGGGATCTCCCTGTCCCTGCCCTGACCCACAGCTTTCCATCAGATTTTCTCCCGTCCTGTTGATGGAGGGGGAGCAGCAGAGCAGCTTGGTGGGCACCTGGCCAAGGTCACCCCCGCAGCACCGTAACCACAACAAGGGTCAGTGCTGGTGTTGGCCAGACCGTGGGTTCTGCTGCTGCCCCCCAGGCAGCGCGCTCCAGAACGCACACAGCCACTGGAACCAAGGTGTGAACATCAGGCCACGCTACACTTCTATTTAGAGCTCAGAACCTCGCTGGCATTTAATTAACACACAGATTTTGCAACTTATGGCACAGCAAGACTGCAGCACGAGGCAGAACCCCGCATTAACTCTCAGCCCAGCCCCACGGTGCACTGGAACCAGCTGCGAGCGAGAGCAGCTAAAGGCCAGCAGCGCTCCGCAGCCGTCCCGCGCAGCCTCCTCCAGCAGCCGCAGCCACGGAGGGAACCCAGCCCAACTCATCCTCACCATGGGCTTTTAGATCTGTTTGCAGTGCCTTCCTCAGGTTGGAAGGGCAGAGCTACTCGTGTGAGGCCAGCAAGACATGTCCGGGCAGCTCAGGTTGCCCGAGTCACGTGTAGGGTAAGGTATAAATTGAAGTGAACTTAGCGGAAACCCGCAGCAGTGAGTTGCCTGCCACCCTTTGACGGCAGCGTTCTGCTGGTTCTGCCTCAGCCCGCCCCCGGGACACCAGGGACCCAGGAACATCAGTAACAACTCACATACCGGTCCCTCTTTCTGTGCCCCTCATTTCACGTTCTCTGTACTTTATGCAAAGCCCTTCAAGACTTTATTTCATCAAGGTAGATCTTACCCCCCCCCCCCAGTTTCAGTAAGGGCACAACAGATGGGCTAGAGAACTGCAGCTAATGGAGCCAAAATGTGAGTAGGGGGCATCCCCTGGGTCCCCTGGGTCTGTGGACACAGCCCTGGCCTGCACTGGCAGCAGCCCTGCAGGTGCAGAGGTGCCTCAGCTGGCAGAAGGGCACAGCACTGAATCAAAATGCTTCAGTTTAAAGACAGAGCACAAGACACTTACTACTGATGAAGACTTTATACTCACTTTATTAAAAACATGTCAGCTTGGGTTTTGCCAAAATAATTTATACAGAAGTATTCCACACAGAGAGAAAGGAGGCAGCTCTGCCTGTGTTTGGAGATGTGGCAAGTGCCTGCTACAGGTACATCCAGCTGTTGTGTCCCGCCTCATGGTGTCCTAAACACACTCACCACAACTTCTCAGCTAAGAAGGTAGCGAGAAACAAGGTTCTGCTTCTTGCCCATCATTTCCTTCCCCTGCTAGGCACTGCCAGAAACCCAGCTAATTTCAGAGGGCTCTCTGCCACTGAGAGCCACCACACCCCAGAAGAGATGAAGAGTGCAGGGACTTGAAGGCAGCGTTTTGTGATAAGCACATGATGACAAAAGTCCTCAGTGAGCTCCCATCCACAGCCTGCAGGTAGCTGAGGGAGCTTCATTTCCAGCCCTCCTCCATAAATAGACCAGGCTGGCTGCTGTCACCATCAATCTGTCCTTCCACAGCGGTGCCAGCCTAGCCAGCCTGCCATTTATCTTCCCATGCTGTCTTATTTAGCAGCACTTTCCCCTGCAGACAGGCTCCCACTCTGCCACTCCAGTGAGTGCCTTCCTCGGGTGTTCAGTTTAGAGCTCATGGGCTGGGGTAGAGCACAGCCCTGCCTCCTGGCCACGTGTCCAGCTTCTGCACCAGCAGCAGGCCTCCAAGGACAGATGTGCTGGACTCCAACAGACAGCATGACTTTTCTTCTGCATAAAAAACAGTCCCAAAAAACCACACCAACACACTAAAGCCTTCCCTTGAGAAACAGTTTGGCTCAGCCCACCACTGACACCCCAGAGCTGGTGACAGGGAAACTGTCCATAAATTAATGTTCTGTGCTACAGATTTCATCTTGTGCCAATCTTCCCTGAGGGAGATGTTCTTCATCCTTAGGCAGAGGGATGCATCCAGCTGTGGGCTGGGCCTCAGCCTCTTTGGGAGCTCATCACGAATTGGCCAGAGCACTTGTTGCATGTCCACTCTCCTCAGGGAATGTCCTTCCTCCCTGCAGCCAGGCTGGAGCATTTCAATGATGCAGAGATGACAACACACCCAGGAACTGCTTCAGCTGTCCCTGCTCACCATCACTTCTTGCTCAGCTTCGTGGAATGAGTCTTCCCTTCCAAGAAGCTCATCACCAAGTCCTCCCATCTTCTTAGCTCCACGCTGAGGGAGGCCCAGCAGTACCGCTAGGTGAAAGACTTCACCATGCTTACCATGTGATCAACTCCACACGCAACATCCATCACCTCACCGGGTACCGTCACCTGCACCAGACACACAAGAGTGGATTCTTGCTCAGAGCTGGGACTTTGCACCTCATATTTCCTACTTCTCATCCTCCTTCTGCTTAACGTGCCAGTTGGTTTCACAGGGACTGGCACCAATGCAAGTGCCATCTTGAAAACCCAGAGATGGCAGCAGACGTGCTCATGCAGCTAGCTGTGTGTGAAATAGTCCCCTCCTCCCTTCACAGGGGCACATGAACCTTTGGAAGGACAGCAAGAGAGGGCTCACAGGCAGACAGGGAGGAGACTGCAGCCTCAGCCCATCTGTTCAGCAGCTGAAGCAGCACGACCGACCAGAGCGTCACCCGGAGACCAGGAAGAGGATCCACCCAAGCACCATGAGGATTTGCCTCTTCTCTCATCAGCAAGGATGGGGATGAGGCAAAAGCTGAATTCAGCCTAAGGATGCTTTGGTGCCAAGCAGATCCAGCTCTCTGACCAGTGCAGCTACAGCTCCTCCACTTAAAGCCGACTGCAAGGAAAGCAGGGGCTACAAACATCAGTTTTCCCCCAGAGGAGAGCGAGCTGGTGCTAGGGCAGGAGCTCACAGCCAGTGTCCTGCTGACTGCCCTTGCTTTGGTACATCACCACAGCAGTGCCAGGCAGGAGCCAGCTGCTGGAGGGAGCAGAACCCTCCAGCCCACACTTAGGGAAACCTGGAGGTGCCGTGCTCGGTGAATTCAGACACTCCACTCAGCCACAGCCATGTGATTCTAGGCAAATGCTCCAGAGCCGCTATGTTTTTGTTCATTTTTAAGAGGAGACAGCATGCTAAAGAAACACGTCCGCTGCAAGTTCAGGCACATGGAAAGGGACTCCAGGGTGGTCCAACTGATTGCCTCCCTCCTCTCCTACTTGGCCTTCATGGAGCCTGGAAACATCTGGTAGGCCGAGTGCTGAATTCCAGAGCCAAAGACTCTTCTACACCCACAGAGTCTGGCTCTCAGAGCCATCCGAGAGAAGGGAGTGGATCTGGAAGTGTTGCAAAACAGCTATGAAAACAGTTCCATGGCTAAAGAACTCCTGCATCTACCCAGGCAGGCCAGTGATCCACCACCACCGCTGCTTGACTTGGATGAGGAGCAGGGGAAGGAAACCCACCACTATGTGGACCCGTGCCACTGCAGTCTGACCACCACCACCAAAACATTCACATAATTCAGATGTGTTATGCAAGTTTCTTGGGTCAGAGATGACCAATACTGGTGGTTTTCTTTGCAGCACATACAAAAGCAAAGCACAGGTTAGAAGGGAAGGGAAGAGGCAGTAAGGGGTAGCAGGTAGAAAGAAGACTGTGGACAGTAGGGAGATCAGAACCGCTCAGATGTGACAGCTTTGGGATTTGGAACTGATACTGAAAAGGCAGACTAACAAACATCCAGAACACCTCCATCCCTAAGCGGGCTGTGCAAGGACCTCTGGAAAACAAACCAGTTCTACAGTCATCTTAGACTTTCACTTCTTTCAAAAGGATTCAACAAAACTACACAGCAGATGACTTTTCTTGACCTCAGGATAACAAAGACTGGCTAAAGAATATACTTTTGGCCTTAATATCACCATCCTTACCCTCCACGGGAAGTACTGGTCTTCCATCCTTCCAGTTCCCAGACAGCCTCTTAGATTCTTGCCCCATACAAACAGTTCTCCTCTGTCTATACAGGGAAAAAAAAAAAGAAAAAAAATTATAGCAGACTCATTAAAAAGGAAGAATTCTATTTGTGATGCTGGCAAGTGTGGCTACAGTGCTTCCGGGAGTATAAAGGGTTACATGTGCAGCATGAAAGCCATCAAGTTTAGTTCCAAGTACAATAAAAGTACTTGTGCTTGGGGAAAATGCTGCCTAATGAGCAGGACAAGCTGCAAGTTCTGGGCACAAGTCTTTGCTTTCCCCTCTTACAGCTCTGGCTTTGGAATTTTATTTGAAGAAAATGCAGAGCAGAAGAGATCCCGAGGAATCGTTTGTGCTGGAAGTCAGACAGTTAGAGCTGACCCACAGCAGCTATCGGCACGGCACAGCGCGTAAGCAAGGCAGTGAAATCTGTCCCAGGCTGTCCACTGGGGACTGGTTACTCAACCACTCGACAGAAGTGGCCCCCTAAGGACAACTGGTGAAAAGAAAAACCTGTGTTCAACAGAGCTGGAAAGTTCTAAGGTCCTCAGCAAAACATGTAGACCTTGGAAGTGTTCAGATCAGCCCTGCAGCAGAGACTCCCAAAACACCATCTATAACTTCAGTGCCATTTAATAGGAACACAATTTCCAATGCTCCTTGAATACCAGGGGGAGACCAGTTATGAGCACCCTGTAACCAGACTGATGGTGTCACATCACCTTCTCAAGATGGACCAAGCAGGCTGGCACCTCGTTTCTTTCACTGCCAAGGAGATGGGTTCTCTGTGCTGCTGCCCTCTGCTGCCCATTGCTAAATGACTTTCAAATCCAACACTTCCTTTAAAGGCTGGTATGGAGCAGAGGCTGTGCACCCAGAGTATCATCACACCCTTCGCAGGCAACTTCCCACCACAGATTGCTGACTCAGTCAGAAGAGCCAGGAAACCCTGACATACAGCTCCGATCTGGACTCAGTTTCAGTTCATTCGTTTATCACATGAATTCCTACTGCTTCTGAAGTGCAACTACTTGACTTACTCTGTACAAAGAAATGCAAAAACCTTACCAGTTTCCTGTTTGAGAGAAATGTTTTGTTTGCTTTAGAAGAACAACGTTTTCCTAATTAAAGCGTAAGTTAGTGCAGTACCTATGCTAGAAACCATGCTGACACCTGTAAATGTGCTGCCCACCCCTCCTGCTGCATTCCACTGGGCCTGAAGTTTAAAGATGGGTGTCGTTCGGGGGTTTTTTCCCCCCTTTTAATTGCCAATAATATCACAGTGTGACTTCTCTGTGACAGCAGGACTAGGAACTTACTTGTAAGCGCGGCGAAGTGGCCAAGCCCGCAGCGAACGTGAGTGACGCGGATGTCCGGACTCAAGTCCGACCAGCCAAAAAGGCTGGGTGGGATCATCTCTGGCACTGCTGTCTCTATTAGTTTTGGTCCTTTCCCAAGAATTCCATATCCCCAGACAAAAACATTTCCTTCTTCTGTATTAAAATAAGAACACATTCTGTAAGAAAGTCTGTGCTTGTGAAATTCATGCCATGACTGAGAGTTAATCACATCCAAAGGGTTATTTTCCTTTCTCCCAGAGCAGCCTAGCACTTTTAGACTACTTAAAATTTGCAAACAGTGCATTCCCATCAAAATGCCTTCATTTTCTTCTTGAGTTATACAAGTAGATCAAGCTTCACAGGCCAAACTTTCCTGGAGAAATGATGCCAACACCGTGTGGGCTGGACAAAACACTTCAGCTTACCGACTGATGGGACAGAGGTTGAGTGTTTTATTATCATCGCTTTTTCTCTTCAGGCATGGCCAAACCAGCAGCAGGCTCGTCGCTCTGCCTGGCATGCTGCCTTAAACTGGGTGCCTGGGAAGGGCAGCAGTTGGACAGCAGAAGTTGTCTGCTAGCTCTGGTCCCTTCATGTTAGAAGCTCAAATGTCTTGTCATCACAACCACCGTATTGTGTATCTGAGTGTCTTCCTCGAGATGACCTTTCACAAAGCAGGACAAGCCTCTCCCTCATTCCTCTACTCAGTGACTCTCAAGCTGGGCTCCCCTGTAATCCAAAACACCATTCACTAAGAAGCCTGCTGCAGAGTTTCACTGTTCTCAGAACTCTCTACTTTCCAGCTTGGTTATCAAGATTTATTTACATGTCAGATTTATATGGACGCTGAAGGGCTCTTCTTTTTCTCAAGAGCTGCCTTACTTCCTCCCTGTATCTGTCTTCACTCTAGGCCATACACAGCCTGTGTGATCAGCAACCAAGATCAGAACCGCAAGCAGCAACCAGGCTCCTGTTCCAGTTTGCAGAAGCACCCACAAGGGCACAGGCTGGGAGCAACGCTCTGCGGCCAGGGAAAGGAACCCCCTGCATGCATTCTTACACCACTGGTTCCCCAGTCTCCCAGCCTTCCTTCTAACAGACAGCACTTGCCTGCTTCCAGTGAACAAGGTGCTTGCCCCATGACGTTACAACCCACCTACCCAACTGCCTTGTTCTAAAGAGGACAACTATAAAGAGAGCTCACCCGTTAGCACAACATTGCCAGTCCCTCCACACGCTGCCTCCTTTATCTTCCCAATCTTGAAGGGCAAATGCCTGGGAACATTCACCTGTTGGAGGTTGCAAGAGTTGTTAGAGACAAGGTAAACTGTAAACTGGACACACATCTTTAATCTTTAACACATCGCTAGTTCCGGTTACAGGCACCGAATTCCTGATAAAGTCGACCTTTATTACTTGAATAAAGAAATGAATGAAAGTCTCAAGATTAAAAAATCTACATGAAATTCATTTGGGCTGAGAGAGTGGAGAAAGCGGGAAAAGTTACCCACTGGAAAGTCTACACGCAGGGCAACACAGCTAAGAGTGCTTAATGTTTGCTCATAAGTGCTCATAAGTCAGGAAGGAGCGTGTTTGCAAGTTCCCACAGCAGACAAGACCACTGAAATTTGGTCTGCAGTGACATGTTTGAACATACCGGGGGCGAGGGGGGGAAATCAGTTGAAGAAAAATGACTCTTATTTGGGCCAGTTCAACACAACAGAAACCTACAGAGCCTGACACATGTCAACAGTGACCTCGGATTTCACAGGTAATACCCAGCTCTGCTAATCCACAACATGGACTTCACCTGTATTGTTCCAGCTCCTGCTTTGACAAACACACCCTTCATCCACTGCAGACCCCCCTGACCTCCCTCAAGCACCCAGCCAGGGAACACTATTTCACCTGCTCACTGCCTTCAGGTAATTAGCTAGCCCCACATTAAGGATACACCAGGGGAGGCACGGGGAAACAAAGGTACGTATTTTACTAAAGCTCTGCTAATGCAGCCGTGTGCTCTCAGCCTTCTGCCAAGAGGAGCTTGGGTACTAATTAATTCCCTGACTCCATTTCTTACACCAAGAGGAAACCATCTGCCTGATCACCTCAGTACCACAACACGTTTGGGTAGCAAGACAGCACTGTATTTTTGCCCCGCATAAGTGTGTCCCAAACAACTTTTATCTGTGAGACACTGGGATTTGTTTAGGACTCGGGTGAAAAATTCACCACTATACAGATGGATTAGAAGAGACTTCCAAGGGTCATCTGGACAAGCACCATGCTCAAAGCAGGACCACTCAATATTCCAGATGAGCCAACCATGACTAGCTGCTGCACTGAAACCAGTGCAAGCACTCGAGCTGGATCTCACTTTGGTGCAAAGTCCATGGGATGAGGACAGGAAGATGTGGGGTGTAGTCTTTCTTTTTAACAGCAAAACAAACTGGGCTGCAGTGACACATGCCTTTGCCTATCAATAGCAGCAAATATACTGCCCTAAAGCTGTACAAACACTTCAGACAGATTGGGTTTGTAAGCCTGCTAGTGGTGGTAGTTTATATTGATCTATGTTCCTGTCAAAAGAACCCAGAGCAGGGAGAAGTGTGTAATTTTTAACTCTGTGAGCAGCAGCTGAACTGACACCTGTTAAAAACAGCCCCCCCAGGCCCACTGACCTGTGTGGTTTCTGTGACACATGCCAACTGCAAGTATTCTGAATTTCCCCAGCCAAAGACGTCTCCTTCATCTGAAACAGCCAGGCAACAGTCCCCGTAGGAAGAGACCTGGATAATGTTTACTCCAGCAATGTCACCACATAGCTTAGTAGGAACACTGGTGATGTTGTAGTGTCCTAGACCTAAAGGGAAAAAAGTAGAGATGACAAAGAATTTTTTTTCCAGACATACTTTTAATGCCTACATAGGACCATTTTTCCATGTTATAACCCATCACCCTTCCTCCAAAAGAGATCTTCCTGTCTGTATGTCTTAACTACCAGCTTCAGTGGACCAGAAGCCATAAAAGCCAGTTCTGCTAGCCAAAGTTACCTCTCTGGAGTACAAAACAATTTTATCCAATCACACCTGGAAAACAGTCTCATCTCTTGTCTGCACAGACCAAAGTGCTTGAGAGAGCAGTAACCAAGCTAGGCAGGTAACCCCACAGAGATGAAGTTTCACAAACTGCCCGCATCCTGTCTTCTGCCCGGAGAGCCATGAGTGACTGCACACTGATCAGCTTAGACAACAGCAGGGGAAGTGGCAAAAGAGGCCAGGAAGCAAATACTTTACAGGACAAAGAGCTGACTGGAACAGAGGCTAGAACATAGATGACAGAAACAAGACTGGCCACAGTGTGTCTGCACAAGAGAACCACAGAAAGAACCCAGCGTCAGGACCAGCAGAAGGACCCAAGAGTAGGAAGGACTGTGAGGAAGTTCTTTGACAGCAGAAGCCACCAGAAAAAGGGCCTGGCCAAAGATCCCATGCTAAGACAGAAGTAGCTGCCAGAGGTCTCTGTCAGTTCAAAAGGAGCAAGAAGCAAAACAGACCCAGAAACGAGAACAGGGAAAACAAAGCCTGCACAGAACCAGGGAGCTCACCTTCCTGTGCCACTTCCACATCCCCTCACAAGCTTTAAACCTCCTCAGGCTGCACGCTTAGACTGCCAGCGTAGCATCCTAAAACTCTGCTGAAAATGAACTGGTTTGTCTCAGTTTGGTTGAGAACATCTGCACACAGCTGGAAAGATACCAGCCCTTTCCTGTCCACACAGGCACAACAAATGCCCATCACAAGCTCTGTCCTAGGAAAGCTTACTCTGCTCATCAATCCACTGAAACACGAGCTAAGCTGAGCTCCTACCTGTTTGTCCATCAGCTCCCCATCCACATGCATAGACTGTGCCATTCTTGGTTCTAAACAGACTGTGGTCCTGCCCGCACACAACCTGCACACAGACAGAAAGTCAGAGCTGGTCAGGAAAGGTCACGTGTTCAGAATCGATTAACGAAGCGTTACTGGCACACAAATAGAGCAATGAGACTCTGTAATGCCCATCAGCTCAGATTTTGATTTTTCTCTCCTGATCAAACAGCTCTACAGACAGGGAAGGCCAAGAACAGCACGATACAGCACAGAAAACAACCGAATTGTCTTTGCGGAAAGCGATGCCGCAGACGATTTGTTCTGAACCAAAACAAGGCCTAGTTAACACAACGTTGGATTCAACAGGACAAAAGAATGAAACAGCAAAGGGTAAATAAGAGGCCTCCCTTCCCAGAGTGCTGCCACATGGCTCTCAATGCCAGCTGCAAATTGCTATTGATTCCTTGCCATGCAAGTGCTCTAGGAACGCATCTGTTCTCAAACGGACATTTATGTTGAACGAGCAATCCTGTCTGCACAGGGCTGTTGTGAATTAAAGCCAAGATCTTCAAAAGCTGACATTAAAAATTAGCCAGAGATTAACCCACAAGTTAAGAGAGTGACTACCAAGAATATTAAGCACATGACTGCTGTCAAAGTACGAACATGTACCAATTATTCAACTCCCTTGAAAAAAATAAAATCATGATCAATCCAAACAGAAGTTTACCCGTGTAAGACAAAACATCATCAGGCTGTAGCACAGCACACGCTCATCATGTGGACCTGAACAAATGACCCCTGTGTTCTGGGATGCTGTACAGACCAGGAGCAATGCCTGCCTGCAGAGAAGTGCCACAGGGGCACAGACGTACCAGAGAACTGCTCCTGGGCCTGGAAATACTGCAGCTGTGTGCGGGCTGCTCTGCAGTCCCTGGCTCTCCTGGAAGCCTGCCCTAGGGAAATGCTGGCCAGTCTGGGTGGAGAGGCTCACAGCTCCGTTTTGAAATGGGGAAAATTCCAAATAGAACAGTTCCCAAGTGATATAAACATGACAAAGAGGAACAAGAGCATGAAATCAAGACAGATCATAGTGAAAATGTTAAACAGGACCAGACCCAGTACTGACCCCTGGAATCCAGCTAGTCTTCATGCCAATGATTACCACCCTCCGAGCTTGGCTGTTCAGCCAGTTTTCAACCCACCTTCAGAATTCAGTTCAGATGATCTTACCTGGACAACTCTGCTGTCAAACTCCTTCAGCTGATGAATGAGATGGCTTTCACTGGATACCACCACCCAGACACCAAAAAGAGAAAAGGCAACACAGAGGATTTTTCAGAGGACTACAATGGAAAGACATGAAGGCAGACCTGCAATCACTGAAAGCCACTTTGCTATTACAAGAAGAAGAGATCTTCACATGTTCTCTTAGGTATTCATAGCTCCACTGTAAAATTACTGCACAAAGAAGGAAATTAATTTTGCATTCTCTTATTTAAGATGTTAAGAGCTGTCACTTTTTCAGCATAACCTCTCAGGGGAATTGGGGGTGGCAGCAATCCTCAAACACGTTCCCTAGTCTACAATGGGCACAGACACCAGATAACTAGAGATTAACCAGACAGCCCTGACACAAACAGTGCAGCCTTAACACCCATGTAATTCTTTCCTAAAAAGAGGAATTCTGAACAACCCAATAACCAATATCAAGGTGAAAACCAGATAGCTAAATTACAGCGATTTTGTTAAACCCTATAGGCCAAGTCTTGTGAATAACAGACAGAGCAACAAGCAAGGTCTCTCCTAGGCCCTGCCAAGGAATCAGGAACTTCCAACACATTCCACTACTCACTTACATCACTACTATCTTACAGAGCATTTTGAGAATATGCTTTGGTGTGGCCCACAAAAAGCTTGCAAAGGAAAAGCACTACAGATTCAAAGGCAGTCACAGCAAAGATATTCAACAAAAGGATGCCTCTCTCATCATTAAATGGCATTTCTCACACCCTCAGAAATAACACTTGCACTCTGAGAGGCCAAAGGGAGAAAGACCAACGAGTAACACCAATTACCTCAAGCAATTTATAAAGGCTTGGTTTTCTCACCGTGCCCTGTGAAAACTGTCACGTGCTGAAATCTTTCTGTCTTTTGTGAGTGTGGTCAGAAGAGTGCAAGTGACAGCCTGGCTTTAAACCAGGCCGTTTGTACGATACCTGCAGCATAAAAGCCTGTTCTGACTCCTTCATCTTAAATGGCAGCCTTATACTACCAGACTTTTCCTGCCTCCTGGCTTTTCTGCAGGGCGGTTTTCACACACAATTATGTTTTTAACATTAAGGAGTTCAAGATCTTTAGATTCTCACCTGTAAACTTCATCTTCAACAATCTTTCGGCCACACTGTCCGTAAGAATTGTTCCCCATTGTGAAAACTGAAAAACAACGGTAAAACATCCTGGTTTTATTACTGTCCAATGCCCTGAGAGTCTCTTTTTGGGTAACACAAAATATTTTCATACATTCCTCAGTGTAAAAGGAGAAACACAGCTTTCTTCAAACCAAGTCCACTTAAATTCAAGTGACTGAATCCATTTTTGTCAACAATATCCCAGCGATATTGTTGCAGGCACAGCAGCGGTACCTGGAGCCCACTGGCAGTTTTTCAGTAATTGCAGAGTTCATCCTGCCGTTGCCAAGGAGACTCAGAAATAGATCAGTGCTCCCACAGGAGCGTTAAATCAACAACCAACCAGCTCACCCACTGCTAAGCGGCACCGGATCGCTCAGCGCAGCACTGAACCTGCTGCACCAGAGAATTCTCAGAGACGTGGAGAGTCAATTCACAACCAGGATCTTCTGTATAAAGGCCTATTAATTAATAACTTCTATAAATGCAGCACTCTGGGGCTTCGGGGGAAAGGAACACAGGAGTATTGGCACAGCCATCCGAAGCTGAGTTCAAAACCACGTCTGACTGAACAAGACAAACAGGCTACACTTCAACAAGGCCCGGGGCTAGATAAACAAACCATAATTTGCAACACTTGTAGTGAAAAAGCTTCCAACACATTTACAGCTCGAGCCAAGCAGAGCTCAGCGCACGGTTTTCAGCTCAGGGCACTCCCTCTGGGGAACAAGCCCTGAAAGGCCAGCAGCTACCTGCATCGCACCGACAGTGCAGACAGCCCATCTGGCTCCAGCTCTGTAGGACAGGAGACAATCTTGTTCAGAGCTTTTAACAAAAGCATAGTCAGGCATCCCTTGGCAGCAGCACAAGTGATACTGTACCTCCTTCACTGTCTGTCAGGATCAGGGAATGGGCTCTCCCACAGGACACTTGCAAGACTCGAGTCTGCTGGGGCTTTTCCAGTGGTAATGGAATTGGAGATGGTTCCAAGACATATTCATAGCCCTTCACTTAAGGAAGAGAGAGAAATTTTATAAGTCAGTAGCTTCCACAAAGCAAATTTGTCATAAATCTGCCAACCCTGCTGTAGACACACAAGCTCACTTCTATTCCGTTAGAAAAGCAGATATATTTTTAAAAGCCAAGGTACTGACCAAAGTAAAAGGCTAAGTGGGATTCCTTGGGGTGGGGAAGAAGTTAAAAAGCCTAGGGAAGGTTGAAGCCTGTAATCCTGCCTAATCAACCCCCCCATACCTAGAGGATCAATGTCATAAGGCTCCAGGCAGCCAGAACTGAGAAACTGAGGCTTTCAGCCACATGTTCAACCACCTTAGAGAATAAGGCTGGATTACTAAAGAGCTTAACACCAAACACAAACTAAGCACTCTGTGCAACTGGGGATACTGCAAACAAGGTACAACAGCAGCAATCACAAAAAGCACGGAAGGTGAACAAAAAAGAAAAAAAAAAAAAATCTCTTTAGGCTTCATATTTAAAGAACAGAAGATTAAAGGCCCTTTCAGAAAAAAAGGAATGTGAGAAACTTTAGCTAGCCTGGCTCCATAGGGGATAAGAGATCTAACAGTTATAAAAGAAAATGACAGGCTGTACTAGAAAATGAAGACTTAGTAACCTGAAGAATATGTAATCAGGTACTGTCAACTGGGAAGAAAAAAAAAGGGGGGGGGAAAGGGGAGGAAAGAACAGCAAAACTATAATCAGTACTAGGGAAAAGGTTAAGGGGAGATAAAAAGCTTTGATGATATCAAAGAAAGCCACAGGAACAAGTGAAATCAAAGCCTGAGGACCCCAAGCAGTACTCCACTCACACGTTGCAGTGCTTCAACGAGTCCTCACTGCCCATAATTATAAAAAAAATAAAAATAAACAGAAAATGTACAGTTAGCCCTTTACAGTAAGACATTGCTTGATGTGAGGATGGGCTGCTTGCAAACGGCAGGAGCCTGCCATGCAATGCAGTGGGAACTGAAAGGCAGAGAAGTTTGTGTCTGAGGGGAAGTCACAAAGCAAAACCCTTCTCCCTGTTCCTTCCAACAGAGCCACCCAAGCTACTGGGATCTGTGGGAATCATCACTGATATCTGAGGGATTTTGGAGAAAGGAGGCAATGAGGTGGCTAAAGGAAGAGGAGAGTAAGAGTAAAATACTATCAGTTTAGCTTAGAAACAACTGGAGTTACAGCATGAGATACAACCATCCGAAAGACAGAAGGCTGCAAGTTCCCCTGGAAAGGAAGCAGCTGCAGGGACACAGTGCTGGAACCAGCAACTACCAAAGGAAGTTTGTAAAGCTGAGTAACAAGCAGCACGTCCCACTGGAAGCTTGTCTGTGGGACAGACAAGTCCCACAAACATGGAGCAGCTGCACTTCCAACAGATCCGACCAAACACTGAACACTGTCTCACTCAGAAGAGCTTGACAGAACTGTTTAACCTGCTTCTGGATTCTTTGGCAAAAATAACCTGCAGGTCACGCAAAAAAAACCCAAGGAAATGACCAGACACTCCTGAGACATCAGCACATACAGAGCTAAAAGTAAGAGCTCAAACCTCTAAACGTTCTGCACAGAAGTCCTGGTACTAAATGCATTTGAGAGCCTGGTATAAGACAGAATGACTAAGAGGATTTTCCTTCAAAATGCAATTTGGAATTAAGATTAAAAAAGCCTCTACAGCTTCACAAAATATTCCACTGATCATATAAAAAGATCTCTGAGGTAAAGGAAATTAGTTTATAGCTGCAAAGGCAACAGGAGCAAGCAAAGCATCTTGCCTGAGTCTTTCAGTAACTAGTCCACTACACTGTCTACTATCAAACTATAGAAATTCCAAGCAGCACCTTAACCCACATTCACACACAACTGCACAATAAGCAGCTACTTAGATTTTCAGTTACCTCCAGGCAAGAATGCAAGTGCAGTGCACAGAACAGATGAACCAAGAACAAAGCACACAAAACCACAGCTAAGTTCCAAAAAAAAAAAAAAAAAAAAAAGGGGATCTCTTTAGGAAAAAACCAACCCAGCAACCCGGTCCCTCACTCTGCAGCAAAGCCTCCTGGATATTTTTCATGCCTTCTAAAATGAAGTTCCCCACATCATGTGTATCTTGGAGAGCTGCCCTGTGAGTCTTTAAAACACTTCAATCCTTACTTCGATCTCTTCTGCTTCTCTGGAATCCAAGCTGGGAATCCTTGTTGAGCCCCATGCCCCACACTTTGGTGATGTCTGTGGTGCTAGAGGCCAGCAGCGTGAATCCGTAACCGCAGGCAGCAGAGGATATCTGAGGACAAACAAACCCCACGCCGCTCCGTTATAAGCTGGCTCAGTAACATCCAGATACGGCCCAAATTCGTGGCACATTCGGCCTTTCCAAAATGATCAGAAACACTCTTGGGTGACAAGCACAACCACGAGTCCAACATTACTGCCCTTGAGTTCTGGTTCTGTGTGCATACATCTTTACTTTTGTATTACTTTGGCCCCATTCAAACACAACAGGAAGATCTATTTGCTGATCTGACACAAATAATAATAATAAAAACAGGGGATATTAAGAGAATAATACTCCCTCATTTTAATCCTTTTGCCCCCAAAAAAAAACAGTACAAAAGCTCTAGTCTTCTCTGAATTGGACTGGACCATGAAACCCACTGAAAATGATAACCATTTTCTCCAATAAATGTTGTCGTGCTCTTGCTCTCTTATTCCTGACAAAAGAATACAGATATTTACATTTTCTAAATCGTATGCTGCTGTAGGTATACCAAAAAGCACCCTAACACTGCTGTACCAATTAAAAAAATTAATCCTAAAATGGTTTGGGTTGGAAGGGACCTTCAAGATCATCCAGTTCCAACCCCCTGCCATGGGCAGGGACATCTCCCTCTAGACCAGGTTGCTCAAAGCCCCATCCAGCCTGCTCTTGAACATATCCTGGGATGGAGCAGCCACAGCTTCCCTGGGCAACCTGTGCCAGGGTCTCCCCACTCGCAGAGTGAAGAACTTCTTCCTAATTTCTCACCTAAACCTGCTCTCTCCCATCACACTGCTCTCTGAAGCCATGACCCCTCGGCCTATCTCTGCAACCCCTTGTAAACAGCCCCTCCCCAGCTTTCTCCCGGGCCCCCTTCAGACACCGGCGGCCGCTCTGAGGTCCCCCCGCAGCCCGGTCCCCCCGGGCCGCGCACCCCGACTCCCTCAGCGGCAGGAGGGGGTGACCCGCCTGACCCAGAGCCGCCCCGGGCCCACCTTCTCCGCCGTTTCCAGTCGGTAGGGAGTGGGTTGGATCCGCCGCGGCTTCTTCCAGCCCACGTCCGGCTTCACGAAGCTGGGGACGCCCAGGGCGCCCGAGTAGCAGAAGCCCCACACGAAGACTCGGTCCTTCCGCTTGGCCGCCTTCCCCACGTACTGGAAGACCGGGGCGGCCTCCTCCGCCTCCCTCAGCTGGCGGGTGCTCCGCGGACCCGCCGGCCGGGCCAGGCCCCTGCGGAGGGCGGGCAGCGGCGGCCGCCGCGCTCCCCTCAGCGCCCGCCACATCTCGGGCCGCCGCCTGCCCGCGCCGCTCAGGCCGCTGCCGCCGCCATCTTGCCGACCTCTCACCCGCGACCCCCGCTGCGCGCGTGCGCCCGACCCCGTGACGCGCCCCGCGCGACGCCCGCCGGCAGGGGCGCGAGAAGCCGCTTGGCTTAAAGGGGCGACGGAGCCTCTCGCTCAGAGTGGGGCCCGACAGCGCCCCGACTGACCCAGACCTAGAGCCAGGGCTGAATCCAAACCCGCACCCAGACCCAAACCCGCACCCAGACCCAAACCCGCACCCAGACCCAAAACCAGCACCCAGATCCAGGCCCAAACACACAGCCAGGCCCAAACCCAGACCCACACCCAGATCCAGGCCCAAACCCGCACCCAGACCCAAAACCAGCACCCAGATCCAGGCCCAAACACACAGCCAGGCCCAAACCCGCACCCAGATCCAAAACCCGCACCCAGATCCAAAACCCGCACCCAGATCCAAAACCAGCACCCAGATCCAGACCCAAACCCACACCCAGATCCAGGCCCAAAACCCGCATCCAGATCCAGGCCCAAACCCACACCCAGACCCAAACCCACACCTAGATCCAGGCCCAAACCCGCACCCAGACCCAAACCCACATCTAGATCCAGGCCCAAACCTACACCCAGACCCAAACCCACACCTAGACCCAGGCCCAAACCCGCACCCAGACCCACAGGAGGAAGCTGCCATCCTTTTGTCCCCCCAGCCAAATTTCCTCCCTGTCAGCACCTTTCACAAGAGATCTTGCCCAATGTCCCTCCGGACGTGCCGGGGAGAGCTGCCTGTCTTGCCACCCTCCTGCTCCTGTGTCTGTGCTGCCCAGATGTCTGGGCGGATGTTGAAATATGTCTGTAAAGTGTCTCTACTTTATTGGTGAAAAATGAAAATTACTCAAAATACAAAGAGGGGACAGAAGAGGGTCTCGTGGCATGGGGTCCATGGTGGCTGTGCAGACCTCAGGTCCCCAGGAGCTGGTGGAGCTGGGCTGGGTCCCTCCTCGTGGTGTCATTAGGATGTCTTGGGCTTGCTGTGCCAGCGGCTGGGGATGGGTGCTGGGCTGGGTTGTGCTGGGCTGTGCTGACCTGGCAGGCATCACCCTGGGGTCTGCAGCAGCTGTCAGAGCCACCTGGATCCTCCAGTCCGGCTCCAAGCCCTGGCCGTGCACGAGCTGGTGGAGATAAAGCATTATCTGGCTGGTGAGAGGAGCTGGGTGCTCACAGGATCTTTCTCCGGGTGCTCTCGGTGCAGCGGTTCAGGATGAGGTCTTTGCTGGGACGGGGAGGAACAGCGGGTTGAGCCTTGGACTTGTTCTCCTCTTGCTCATTTTTCTCAGCTGTGGGTAAAGCAGATGTACAGATGGTTCGGAGCTCTCCACCACCCAACACCTTCATGTGAACATCCAAAAGCTTCCTATATAATGGCCACCAAAGCTCCTGCCCCTCCTCCTGTCTTAGCTGCATGTGATGGTCTTCCTGGAGGTCAGGGTGGTGGGATGAACCCAGCAGTTTCCAGCTGGGAGCTCTGCTCAGAAGGGAGCCCAGCTCTCGGTATGTGCAAGGAGCTGCTCTCCCTTGGGAAGGGCATGGATCCCACACAGGGACTACCAGATCTAAAGCATCTACCTCACCAGCAGCATCTTCCTTATGCACCACCTCCCTCCAGGTGCTTTGCTGCCAGCTGAGGGACATGGTAATGGCAACAGGAAGAAGAGCACAGGTGAGGTAGGTACACAGCTCCTAAATGTGGGCTGACCTTCACCAGGACCTACTGAGGGCAGTAATGCCACCACTGCAGCTCCTTCTCTGTCAGGCCAGAGCTATCCCACTGTAAAGAAACGCCTCCCTGCACATGCTTTCCCCATAGGACAAAGGTGGACAAGCAACATGTGAACTACATGTGTGGTCCTGCTGCACCATCCCCCACCTATGATGGGGCAGAGCTGCAGGCTGTGCTGCCCTGAAGGGACAGCCCAACCTTGGGGCAGGGAGTGCAGAAGGCTTTGGAGAAAAGAAAACTCATTTCCTCCTCCCCACCCAGGCCTTTCAGCATGGCACGAGGATGCCCAGGCTTGTTTGCTCACGCCATAGCTCCCACAACCAGCGTTGGAGGACGCGGGCCATGCCTGCAGGACTGCAGCCCACATTCAGGGCAAAGGCCCCGTTGAGACTTACTGATAACATTGGACTTGTTCTGGAATTTTTGCCTCATGTTCCTCCGGCTCTGAATGTACTTCCTGCTGTTCCTCCTGTAGGTCTCCTGGCTGATCTGCCTCCGGCCCTGCTTGTGGATGCTCTTCGCGTTTCGGATGGTGGATCTGCAGCGAGGCAGAAACAAAACTTTCAGTTTCCCTGCTGGCAGCTCTTGCACTTTCTCAATAATTTCCCACCATGCTTCCTCCTCTGCCTCACTCAACCCCAGCCTAGTTGGTTTCTCCTGGTGGAAGGCGGCAGGAGGACAGGACACCAGCCCCCAGGTGAGATAGGATGGACGGCGTGTCAGGAGGCGGCTGGAGCGGTGCTTTGGAAGCCAGGACTGAAGGGTGAAGCACGAGCACCAGTCTGGGAAGTGCCAATGGGGATGGCGAGGTACATCAGACGAGATGGGCATGAGATTTTCCCCAGAGCTCTAGAAAGCCCTGGAAGGGATCTACAGCTTTGCTTTTGGGTAGGTGGACAAACCCTACGGCAGCTGCAGCACTAAAATCCTGGTGTGGGGTTTGGCACGGTGTGCAAGGCTCTGTCCCTGGGCCAGGAGAACGGGCTGTGGGGTATGCACCAGTGTGCACCTGCATGTGAGCTGTGCAACCCACGGCAGAGGAACTGCTGAGAGAAGTGAAAGGCTGTGCAGCCCGGGGCCGTGCAGCGCTGCTGCCCCAGGGGAATCTCCAGTGACAGGGACTGTCCCCAGGCAGAGGGCATGAGGCCACCGCTTTGTCTTCGCTCCCAGGGCATGAGCAAGGTGGTTTCTGATGTCTATCCCGTGGCATTGTCCTCCTGCTCAGCTCAAGACAATGTGCCTGTCTACCTTCTGCCCCTGCCTGGCCTGAGCACGTTCATGAGATCATCACAAAGCTCTTGCCCACAAGAGCAGGTCACCCCTTTGGTAACTGGGCTCAGCCTGGCTGCCAGCACCAGCACCACAGGGACACCATTCTCCATGGGGGGCAAGTCAGTGTCCTTGAAACAGGCCACCTCACCTTCCCCAAGAGCATCAGTGAAGCACCACAGTGCTCAAAGAGGCGGATTTGGGCCATTTCACACTGTCTCACACTCACTCTGTGCTCCAGCAGAGAGATTTTCTAGCAAGGCTGCCGTGTTTCCTTGTAGGGGAGACAAGCTCTACCCCTCCTAGCAGTTCTGATTGCATCGGAATGAATGAGTTATTTTTGTGTTTTATCTTTCAATCAAAATAAAATCCCTTCCATTGGCTCAAAGCCTCCCATCAGATGAGGCCATTTGGCAGCTCTGATTCATCAAGTCACTCCTCGCTTCCCAAAGAGTCAGCGGCTGCACTTGGGAACAAGAAAAAGGCCAAGTTGAAAATGAAATGTGATTAGACCAGGAAAAAAAAAAAACAACTTTGCAGAAGGACAAGGAGAATATCCAAGAAGAAGGCAGATTGGAAAAAAAAAAGAAAAAGGCATCTTATTTTACAGCTGGCTGGAGGACCTGCTGGAACAAGGGCCAGAGACGCGGGGCGCCTCTCCTCCTGGGGAAGTCAGGGAGCACAGAGCTATTTTTTTATAGAATCATAAAGGTTGGAAATGATCACCAAGGCCAACTGTCTACTAAATATCTTCAGGACCACTAAACCATGTCCCGAAGTGCCACATCTGGATGTGTTTTGAACACCTCAACCACTAAACCATGTCCTGAAGTGCCACATCTGGACGTGTTTTGAACCCCTCCAGGGATGGTGATTCCAGCCCCTCCCTGGGCAGCCTGTTCCAAGGCCTCACCACTCTCTCAGTGAAAAAATTGTTCCTAATATCCAACCTAAACCTCCCCTGGGGCAGCTTAAGCCCATTTCCTCTTGTCCTATCACCAGTGACCTGGGAGAAGAGACCAACACCCACCTCACTACAGCCTCCCTTCAGGGAGCTGTAGAGAGCAATAAGGTCTCCTCTCAGCCTCCTCTTCTCCAGACTGAACAGCCCCAGGTCCCTCAGCTGCTCCTCCTCAGACATTTTCTCCAGACCCTTTACCGTGTCCCTCCAGGATCTGCCCCTTAGCCTGTCTTTGCCCTGCTCACCAATGTCCTGGGCAGTTCCTCTTTGCCACAGTGAGCAAGGGCCACCACAAATCACCCTGTTTACATTCCCCCCTACCTCAAAATGAGCTTTAGTCCTCCTGCCCCAGCCCAGGGCTGTTCCTACCTCCGTGGAGGAGCACTCCAGTTCCTCAGATGACTCTTCATGGAGGTGCTCGTCTCCCCAGCTTTCTGCAGGTACATGGCAGGGTAATAACCTGTGGTCTCATCCTTCCTGCAGCAAAACATGAAACATCACTTGCAGTTGTGGCTCTGCAACCACGACCGCCTCGTGCCCGTCCCCAGATGGTGCTGGGTAGGTTATTTCTTACAGTATTTCTGTATTGCTTACAGTGAGGAGGGGGTTTGATGGTCCCCCCACCTTCTGTGCACGTGGCTCTCCCTGAAAGCAGGGTTTGAGCCCCAAAAGCAAGCAGGCAGCAGACAGAGCAATGGCTCACAGCTTCCAGGGTCTCACCAGCTCAGATTATCTCCCGTGGGGGTTTTGCTCCCGAAGCGTCGCTCGGAGCCTCCCACCAGACACTCTGATGCTGTTGCACGCTCAAGAAACACTCCCTGATCCCTGGCCCATCTCGACCCCAGCCCAGCACACCCACAAACACCAGGAGACCCTCCTGGTGCCACTCGCCTGGGCACAGGGAGTTGCAGCTAGCAGTGTCCTGCTCTGAAGGCAGAGTCTGTGGCTCTCCAGAGCACAAACCAGCTGAGTTCCCCCTGGGACAGCCCAAGTTTGCAGGGCAGACCAAGGGTGGGCTCAAAGCTGAAGCTTCACACAACAAAATGTGCCAGAACACTTAGAGGAGAAATAACAGAGACCATTCCCCCTCCCCAATCTGCCTCCTTCTTGGACATTTGGATTTTCTTCTCAGATATTTCTATTTCCCCCAGCAGAGGAAGCTCCAGCTGCAACATTTAACACTTGGCAAAGCCACCAGCTACTAGAAGCAGTCCTGCAGAAGGAAGTGCTGGGCAGCAGCTCCAGCCAGCCCTGATGTGGAGAACGGCTGGTTCATCCCATCCCTCTGCCCGCAGCCCCCTTGCCTCATGCGTTCCGGGCATCTCTCACCTGATAACCCACCAGCCATCAAGGATCTTGTGGATGACTTCGATGGTGTCACCCTCCTTGAGGGTCAGCTCATCCTCCTCCAGGGCTGTGTAGCTTTTCTGGACGATGTACAGCTCCCCTGCGCACGAGACGGGGACAGGGGGTTGTGTGCTACCACCCAGGGATGGGGTCAGCCTCTCCAGCCACCAAGGAGAGGAGGCTCCAAAACCCAGGGTGCTTCAGGTCTCCAAGTTTGGATTCAGCCTTCCCCCAGTCCCTCCAGCACCTCTCCAGAATAAAGCAGTGGAAGCAGACCTATCTCTGCTGAAGGGCATGTTCATACTGCAGGTGATTCAGGGAGGAAGAAGGGAGTGCTGTGCTAATAGAATCTGTTGCAGTGGTTTGAAAATCATGAAGATCGGAGAGCAATCAGCCTGAGTCTGCAGGATCCTCTATCTGCTCCATGTGACAAGGTTGGAAGGGACCTTTCAAGCTCATCTGGTCCAACGCCCCTGCAGGGACCAGGGACATCTGCAACTACAGCAGGGTTCTCAGAGCCCTGACCAGCCTGGCCTGGAATGGTTCCAGGGATGGGACAGCGACCACCTCTCTGGGCAACCTGGGCCAGGGTCTTGCCACCCTCAGTGTAATAAATTTCTTCCTTCTCTCCAGTCTAAATCTCCCCTTTTTAGTTTAAAACCATCACCCTAAGATCCTATGCACACTGCTGGCTTATCTCCAGCTTTTCACCACCCAGAATCCTCAAGTCCGTCTCTGCAGGGCTCCTCTTGATCTCTTCACCCCCAGCCTGAGCTTGTACCAGGAGTTGCCCTGACCCAGGTGCAGGACCTTGCACTTGTCCTTGT
Organism: Todiramphus chloris collaris; assembly: GCA_025345505.1. Lineage (NCBI taxonomy): Eukaryota > Metazoa > Chordata > Aves > Coraciiformes > Alcedinidae > Todiramphus > Todiramphus chloris. Next base: position 1,957,660 of record JANVCC010000094.1, on the reverse strand, counting down.
TGAACCTCAGGAGGCTCACCTGGGCCCACTACTCAAGCTTGTCTAGCTCCCTCTGGATGGCATCTGATAAGGAGAGAGTGGAAGCCAAGCTCTAGGGGAAGCCTGCACCTCAGTTTGGATGCTGCCGTGCTCCTTTGCTAACCCAGCAACTCGACATTTGCCCAGCTAGCTCAGGACAAGCAGTGGATGAAGATGTGCATCTGTGACTGGCCAGAACAAGCACCAAGTGCTGAGTTGCAGGTCACAGGAAGCTCATGAGGTTGACACTGAAGCACTGAGCCGTGAGATTTATCCCTCCTGGCAGATTCTACAGCAACAACTCCCTGCCCAGCGCTTCTGCTCAGCGGGCACTGCCTGCCTGGGGCCTTGCAATGAACCACCCCAGCAGGGAGCTGCGGCAGGCTCTGCTCTGCTGCTCGCCCTGCTCACCCCAACCTTTTACCTGCGTAGTTGGGCTCCTGCTCTTCAGACTCATCGGGACTGTCCATCGGCTCCAGGTAGGCAGCTGGCACCCAGCCCCGTTTATTCTTCAACTGACAAAACCACCAGCCTGCAAGGACAGCGGGTGCTGAGGGACCCCTGTGGGCTCACCAGCACCGGGTCTGCGCTGGATGGGGTGGGTGCAGGCACCCGTGGACCAAAGGGATGTGGTGTGGAGCCTGGTTTCTGTTTACATGGTGCTACTAGGGAGCTTGTCCAGTTCATGCTGTTTCCTCCTGGGCAGCAAACCTCACAGGCTGAGGCATGCGAGGAAGTTTTCTGGGATTGCCCCACATCCTCCCCGGCCAAAAGCAACTGTCATGTGGCTCCATGTGAATGTGAAACATGTCCCATGGGGGCGGGAAGAGCTGAGTGGTTTATTTGCTGGTTTCTTTGCTCTGAGCCTCTCCTCTCCATCAGGAGACTCTGATAGAACCACCTACCCTCTAACCCTGGCGTAACTGCCTCACACGCTGCATTTGAACACGAGATGCAAGGGCAGTCCCCAAGGCTGGCCCCTGGAGGCTCTGCCAAGGGACAGACACGTACCGCTCTCGCCCTTCTCCACAACGTCCACCATGTCTCCAGCTTTTAGAGCCATCTCGGATTTGGAACTCTTCTCGTAGTCGGCGATGGCTCGGTACGTTTGCAGGACAATGGGCCCCGTGATGTCTGCGTGGGAGAAGTCAGAGAAGTTCCCTCTCCAGCCCCCAGAGCAGAAATATCTGATTTCACCCCAGGACAGCCCAAAGCCTCTCCCAGCCTCTTCTGGTCCCACACCAGCTGGATCCCAGGACAGGGACTCATTTCCCCTTGAGGCTGTGGTTTCCTCCCAGCCGCAGCCCTGGCACAGAGACCATGCTCTTGGTCACAGCATCTGCCATGGGATAGCTGCAGCTCTCCCTGCTGGACGTTGCTGCTGCCGAGGCAGCTGCTTGCACTCCTCCCAAGCCTCTTACCAGAGAGGGTTTTCTTGGCATCCTTTGGCAGGATGAAGACCTCAGGCTTCTTGATCCTAGATGGGTCGGAGCAAAAGCAGGTCAATGCCTCCCACCCCTCACCAGCGGCAGCGGTGCCATCCCCATGGGCTGCTGCCAGCACCAGGGCTGGGGATGCAGGATTTCCCCCAAAAGAGCAGGCAGCTGGACTCACTGGCTGTCTGTGATGGGGTTCATGTCATCGTGACGGACCTTGAAGAAGTTGACCACGTGCAGGCAGCGGGAGATCTTGTGGGGCAGGTTGACCAGTGTGTGGCAGTACTCGGCCAGCGTGCCCTGCCTGTTCTCGGTTGAGCGCTGCCCGTCAAACCACTTCGGGGCTGGGGGAGAGGGGAAAGGGCTCAGAGAAGGCAAATGGGAGAGCCCTGTTTTTATGGCTTTCCCAAGCAGCCTGCTCTGAATCGCTCATTTTGGCCTGAAAACAGTGGATTTGGCTCCAAGCTGCTGGATGGCTGGCCCATAAGGTGAAGCTCTGCAGGAGCGTGGCCCCATCTCCTCCCTCGCTGCTCCAGCCCCAGTGTGGATGCTGGAAAGCTGCTAGCAGAGGGATGTTCTCAGGGTCTCACAATATTCAGTGAGAATCCTGCCTTTCTCATGGACGTTATGAGAAACAGTAGGATGGTTTTTGTAAGCTGGACCAACACCTGGTGTTTTGTTAAGTTCTGTTTATGGTACATTGGAAAAATATTTTGCAATGGGTGCTGTAGGACTTTAGCCACTCACCCTAGGAGATGGGTGATCACTGACCAATCACCCTATGGGGCCAGGGGATAGAAAATGGGGTTAGAAATTAATAAAGGTGCTTCTTTTGCCTGCTCTTGCTGAATTTATATGTTGCTGCATCTCTCCGCTCCCGGTATAAACAGCGACAGCCCCAGCCTTGGCAGACACGCTTCAGGGCTCAGGTGACCAGCCCGTGGCCAGGGAACACGGGCACTTCCCTGCATGTCACGGTGCATGTGCTGCAGCAGCTGCTCTTGACCCCAGGGCTCCAAAATGCCCCTGGCAGCCCCGAGCCCCAGCGGCACCGAACGCCAGGTCAGGCTGCACGTGTGCGGTCAGCGGCACCCTCGAGCCGTCTGACGCCTGCCTCGTCCCCAGTGCTTTCCAGACACATTGCATCACTTCCTCTTACAAAATATCTGTGTTGCCACAATGGCACCAAAACCAGGCCCAGTGATGGTGTCACTGAAGGAGGGCTCAGCTCAGCTTGCCTCAGGCTCCCTGAAGCCAGCTCAGACAGCAGTCACAGCTGTTGCTGCAGGATATGTCTCCAGGGTGCTCAGCCTTCAGGAAGGAAGAACATGGCTTGTGGGGCTGGCAAGTGTTGGGCCAAACCAGCACCTTTCAGACCTTTCTGGGGTTTTGGTTTCAAGCCCGATGAGTAGGAGCAGAAATTGCACCAAGCCTCTGCTCAGGAGGCAGCTGGCAGAGCTCAGCCCGCCGGGGAATTTTCCCAACCAGCTGCAATTTCTATTTCACCCCCCAAAACTGCTATTTCACTGCCCCTCACCTGGCAAGTGTGGGATGATCCGTTTCTCCATGTTGATGTCCCCGGATTCAATGGGGAACATCTCCTTCAGTGCTTTCTGCAGAGCAGAGCCAGGCACAGCCGTGAGGATCATAGAATCAGACTGGTTTGGGTGGGAAGGGACCTTTCAAGCTCATCTAATTCAACCCCTCTGCAGGGAGCAGGGCCATCTGCAACTGGAGCAGGGTGCTCAGAGCCCCAGGCAACCTCACCTGGGATGCTGCCAGGGATGGGGCAGCCACCACCTCTCTGGGCAGCCTGGCACAGGCTCTCACCACCCTCGGTGTAACAAATTTCTTCCATCTTTCTGGTCTGAATATCCTCTTTTTTAATTTAAAACCATCACCCCTTGTCCTGTCACAGCAGGCACCGAGAGATCACCCTGTAGAACCCACACCCCTGCCCACAGCTTGCCTCCCTTCCTGGCACTCACCCCACTGTCACTGGCATGTGCTGTCTGGAACCCTGCACCTCAACACCGGGAGAGAGCTGCCAGGGGAGCCCAGAGCCGATGGCTCCTGCTTCAAGGGGCAAAGGAGATCGAAGCACTGAGACCCAGCAGCTGCTTTTGACCTAAGTCTGTTTTGGCACAATGCCCTCTGGAATTTGCCCTCCTCTTTTTCCCCCACCCCAAATTCTGCTGTGCTGGACTGGAGTCTGGTGCCCACTGGGGATCGACTCACATGGAACTCGTATATCTCGGTAAACCGGCGGTAGATGAGCTTCTCGGAGAGGTCGTTCCATTTCACCAGAAACATGTAGACCTGAGGGGCAAAGCAGAGGAGCTGCAGCTCCGCGGGCAAGCGGGACCCCGCATCCCGCGGCAGCCGAAGCCCTCGGGGAGCCCTGTGATGTTTCACTTTCAGATAAACTCTCTGTTTCTCTTCCAGCACCCCAGAGTGAGTAGCTCTGCCCAGGCAGCGAGCAGGCTGGGTGCTGGGGAAGCTTGGCCAGGGACAGAGTAGTGATAAAACCACGCAGATGGGTGGGAATCAAAGAAGAAAGTGCCCTTTCTAAGCCTGCAGAGGAACCAATGGCTTGCAAAGGAGGTGCCCAAAATGGTGTGTGTTCAGGGCACTTTAGCCTCTCGCCACCTCCAGCTCATGCCATCAGCTACAACCCCCCAGACAAGGATGCTCTTGGGCCCTCAGTCACATTCATCTAAAGAAATTTGCTGGTCAGGCTTTTTACCCCAGGCAGCCCCAGCTCCTCTGCTTGTTGGAAGGTGGCTGTCTACTCACGTAGTGCTGGCTGGGGAAGAATCTTTTCTCATAGCCCAGCAGCTCGATGTGCCGGATGAAGGCGTCCCCCATCGCTGCTCCAAGCCACGCTGTCCCGCTCTGGACCCCGCTCCTCGGTGTCCTCTCCTCAGCGTCCTCTCCTCAGCTGTCCTCTCATCAGTGTCTTCTCCTCAGCGTCCTCTCCTCAGCCCCTGCTCCTCAACGTCCTCTCTTCGGTGTCCTCTCCTCAGCTGTCCTTAGCTCAGTGCCCTCTCCTCAGCCCCTGCTCCTCAGCGTCCTCTCCTCAGTGTCTTCCTCACGGCCCCGCTTCGCTGTTAAAGGCCCCAGGAAAGCAGAAGTCCTGCTGCAATCGCACCCGCAATTGTTTACCCACTGTGGTTTGTATTGAGTCGGTGTTTCCCGTAGGGAGTCTCCGGTCCAGCCCCTTCTGTGGCTGCAGAGCTGGGGAGGAGGCGGGCGGCGGGGAGGCTTTGGGGATGTCCTGGAGGAATTTCTGAAATCAGAGGACACCGAAGGTCCAGGGCCAGTCAGCTGCTCCAGTAGCCAAGTGGTCCCTCCAGCCCGTGATGGCCCAGGGTACTGCAGCACCCGCCTTGCAGAAGCGGCCACGGGCTGTGTGTGCAACAGCTTCTGCCCTTGTGTCACACTTTCCCCTTTCTGTCACCTACAGCTTCCCCAGGATCTGCCCCCGAAAAGCTCCCCTGAGCAGCCTCCAAGGAGCTGAGCCAGCCCCAGCTCTGCTCACTGCCTTACCTGGGCATGGGGCACCAGCCCCGGGGGACCCCCTGCATGTGGAAACCCCAGGGGGGGGCTGGAGATGGACCCCAGTCTCCCACTGGGAGAGCATGAGAGTCCCGTCGGAGATAGCAGCACACCAGCCTCCCCCCCCGTCCCCAGCTCGGAGCAGAAAGGTCTGAAGGGATGTGAGGGCTGCACATATCAATCATGGAATCACACACTGGTTTGGGTTGGAAGGGATCTTTCAGGCTCATCTGGTCCAACCCCCTACAGGGAGCAGGGCCATCTGCAACTGGAGCAGGGTGCTCAGAGCCCTGGGCAACCTCCCCTGCAATGGTGCCAGGGATGGGGCAGCCACCACCTCTCTGGGCAGCCTGGCACAGGCTCTCCCCACCCTCAGCACAAAAAAATTCTTCCTCCTCCAAAGTCTAAATCTCCCTCTTCTACTTTAAAACCATCACCCCTTGTCCTGTCCCAACAGGCCCTGCTAAAAGGTCTGTCCCCATCTTTCTGACAGGCCCCTTGAAGTCCTGCAAGGCCCCCAGAAGGTCTCCCCAGAGCCTTCTCCTCTGCAGGCTGCACCCCCCCAGCTCTCCCAGCCTGGCTCCCAGCAGAGGGGTTCCAGCCCTCCCAGCATCGCTGGGGCTCCTCTGGCCCCGCTCCACCAGGTCCCTGTCTCTGCTGTGCTGAGCACTCCCGAGCTGCCCCAGCACTGCAGGGGGGTCTCTCTCTCTGCCCAGAGCCCTGGGAGCAGAGGGGCAGGGTCCCCCCTCCCCTGCTGCCCACGCTGCTGGGGTGCAGCCCAGGGTGCTAGTGGGTGCTGGGTGCCAGCGCACAGGGCCGGCTCCTCTCCAGTTTCTCACCCCCAGGTCCTTCTCCCAGGGCTGCTCTCGACCCCTTCACCCCCAGCCTGCAATCCCGTGCTGCTTGCAGGCAAAGGTGCTCCTGGGAGCACTTGTCCTAGGGAAGGGCACTCTGGATCACCAGCCATGGCAGTGCTGGGCTGTCCCCTGGCACAACCAGCTCTCCACAGGATGCTCGGAAGGAGCCCAGCTCCAGGCAGCTGAGCCCTCAGCCCCATCCCTGACTCCCTCCACTACCTCCCCAGGAGCTGCAGCTTGGTGTCCCCAGCAGGCCAACACCTTACCCCAAGCTGATTGTCAGAGCAAGCCCCGAGCTGGGAGTAGAGATGTCCTGGTCAGTGAGGCAGCACCCGTGCCCCCATTCCTGCCAGGCAGCAGCCCCCAACCAAGCAGCAGAGCCAGCACAGGCTCTCTCCCCAGCCACCAGCAGCGAGCTGTGGCACAAGGCCAGCCCATGACATCCTTATTAGCTGTAAAAAACAAAAGCTGCAGGAAAAAAAATCAAATATAGCTTTCCCCTTAATCTCAGGTCTGGTTCTCTGCAGCTGTTGAGATCAGAAACACGGCCATTTCAGTTTGGTTTCTTATTATTTTGAGATGGGGAAGTTCCCTGTATGCAAAATTAGGGCTGGTTGGATTCCGCTCAGTTAACAGCGGAACCACGGCTTGGCACGAAGGTTAATTTCATAACTGCAATGGTTTCTGCTGCTTTATAGACAGCGCAGGGCTGGAAACCACAGAATTCACATGGCTCTTCCTGTTTCCTCACCCCTCATCTTGTGATGCGAGAAATGAAACGGGGCTGCTCGACCTCCCTGCTGGTGATGGGTTAGTTCGGCGAGATGCAGCCCGTACCGCAGGACGATGCCCTGCTTAGCACTTCCACCCCCTGGCCCCACGCTTACCCAGTGTCAGGAAGCCCAATTTTAGAACATTCTTGGAGGAGTAAGGATGCATCTGCTAAACAAGACGAACCGACTCATCTTTTGGGAAGCATCTGAATGCAGGACCTTTGAGAGGGATGGAGAACTTGCAGTGGCCTCCATCCTGAGAACTTTGCAGCGATGGACCCTGCTCTGGAGGGAGAACAGCAGATACAAGACATAAGGTGGCAGATTTTGACCAAGGGTATTGAAAATGAAGCACTAGAGGTTTAGTGTTGCTTCGGTTTCTTCCTGTAGTGCTCCACCCCAACCTAGTACCAGAACCTCCTAGAAATGAAAAGCTAAAGACAGAAATGCTGCTCTAATTTTGTTCAAAACATCATTTTTGGTAGTTTAAGCTCAATTCAACGCAGAGACCCAAGGGAGGCCTTGCTTACCTCACTGCTGGCTGTGAAGAGCACAACGTGCTGCAAAATGACAGAACTGAAAGCGTGGCCTTGGATGTCTGTCACTGAGAAGACAGAGATGAAAAGAAATGAGAAAAGGTTCAAGTTTTAGGATGCAGAAAACTTCAGATCTGAAGGGAAACCCAGTAGCCAGCAGCTGCTCGAGGTGCTGGACCTCATCTGACATCTAGTGGTGACCGCTGTGAGAAAAGCCAGAGTGCTGGAGCAGGGTCTGTCCACCACGACATCCTGGATCCTAAGCTGCTTGCATCCCAAATTCCTACTTAAAAAAGCCAACCCTCAAAATCCATTAAAACACAGGGAATAAACACTTGTCTGCTACCACAAAAGCTTCTCTACTGGAACAAAAGATATTCAGAGCTCTGTTCAGTTGTTGTAATTCGTTTATTTGTTTATTAATACAGGCAAGGCTTTTCAGGGCATTATCTCTGCCCCCCTGAAGAGTGACACACCTCATGTGTTACTGGTTTGGAAATGAGTGAGGTTTTCATACATGGTCAACAGCTTAAAGGTCTGCTACCTGGTAGGACTAGAGAGAGGGAGGAAAAGATAGATAGATAATTTTTAATTAAGAATCTGATACTTGGAAGGTATAAATATTGCTGTGATTGTTTCATCAATCTCATTTCTCTCTACTGGGTAGAACTGCTACCGTCTGAGACCAGAGCTCAGCGTTGAACATCGCCGTACCCATGGGTGGACCTGCCAGCCCAACACCACTCACACCACCCCATCACTGCCCAGCACCACGTATCAGACTCCAGTCCTTCCAGTAAAACCAGTACCTCAGTTTTCACTTGTTTGGTTTTCTTTTCCCCCCCTTTTTTCAGTTCCTGCCCAGGAAGTCACAGGACATTGCTTTGCTGTGATCCACTGGAGGGCAGCAGCCTGGAGTCACTCATTGCCACAGGTCTTCTGCTGTGATGCTTCACCCTCATTCTGGGGGAGCAGTGACATCCCTGGCTGTTAGACAGACCCTCTGGGGCAGGCAGCTGTGCAAAAAGCACTTTCTAAAGATAGCTGAGCGAAGAAAGGATGGATCCTCCTTCTGCTTTTCAAAAGGGGAAGGCGAGAGGCAGCTGAGCACCCGGGGAAAGCAGCATTAACTCATTTCCCCTTTCTAAACATGTCTGGCAGCAATCACGGGGCCAGCCCTGCCCCCGAGCATGGCCTCTTTGGGGAGGTAGCAGCAGGGAAAAATGGCAGTGGAGATGATTGGGGACAGCACCCAAAGGGCTGAGCGTGGCCACCAAGTTAAGGAGCTTGCTCCCATGGGACTGGGACGGGGCTGTTGGCCAAGGCAGGAGGGTGGCACTGCACGGGGCACTGTCGGTTCCCATCGGGAGAGCTGGAAGGTGCCACTGGGCTGAGCCTTTTCAAAATGACTTGGCCTGGAGCTAACCCTGCTCCTACTGCCAGCAGCAGCAAACAGGCCCAAGAGTTCAGGGGAGCACCTGTACCTGCACAGAGCTGTTGTGACAACGCAGGCACAGCTCCTTTCTCCGGCTGCCAGAGACTGTGCTCCCTGCATTCATCTGCTGAAGGTCAGGCTGGACCCAATTCAATTGAAGGCTTCAAAATTGTCCTTGAAGATACAAACCACCTCACCCCCCCAGAGCTGGATTTCAGTCTGAAAGGCATGACTGGAATTGACTTCCTTTACTAGAATGAGTGCTACAGCAGGTTCTACCTACCTCCAGAGCTACTGCCAGAACTTGGCTTGCTGTTAAACACGAAATGTATACTGCATGAAAACCACAAGAAAGGTCTTTATTTCTTAACAGGGAAGAAGGTTTACCATTTGTGCACAATGCAGTCGTCCCAAACTCATGCCAATGGATGAGAAACCTTTACAATAATCTGCACCTTCTCTATAGAGATTATCATATAGCCAGAACTTTACATCTCCATTTGTGAAACTTAATAAAAAAAATAAACTGCGAACATGAGTCTTACATGATGTGGGGTGTAACCAGGATTACAGGGCACTTAACTTTTGACAGGGTAGGATTTACAGCAGTTTGTAGCATATTTTTCCTTAACTAGTTCTAGATGAAGAGAAGGGCATCCCCCACAGCCTTCCGGAGAGAAGCTCTCACGCAGGTCCCACGTGAGTTTTGTCTATATCAGGACTGTGAGACCAGACCCATCACATATAAACCGTGTGATATTCCGATAAAACATGCACTTACTACTCTGAATTACTGGAACAAATTGTAACAGGGTTTCATTTAAACTGTCTGCTAATCCACACACTGAAATACTGACCATTTCACAGTCCATCTCATTAATGAGCTATCGGTCAAGTGAACCAGTTTCTCTTTTATTTATGAAAAACATATGAATTGTGATAGATACCATAGGAAAAAATTAGTTCAAATATACAGATACTATTATCCAATCAGCCATTAAAGGAGTAAGAACCCAAAAATTAATTTATCTTTTTTTTTAACCCTGAAGTAAAACTAACAAACTGAACTACTCGCAGGAATCCTTCTTCCTTACAAAAGCTGAGGTGCGTTCAGGTACGGTGAAATTCAGCTGTCTTGGGAAATGCAGACAGCCTCTGTTAAGTCCCTGTTGATTTGAATCCCTGTCATTTCCCCAGCACTGCTGCATCAAATTTAGTCCTTATAATATATTCCAAAGTAAAACCAGCCATTCCAAACCTACAGTCATACTTTGCTTTAAGTCAATTCACAGAACTGCTGAAAAAGTAGACATTTCTATCTAAAAGTACAAAAAGGGTTTGTATAGAAGGTACTTCTCTTATACAGTTATATTACACAGCTCCAGACAGTCCTGGCAGGCTCTTCTCAGAACTGGATGCTTCTGACTAGATAAGAAAAATCACAACAGTGAGTTAGTTTTCCTTGCAGCTCTAGATCTTATTACACACACAAGGAGTGTGCGTTGCCTTTCTGAGCTCTTTAGGCCCAGCTCCAGAAAGCATGCAGCAGCTCAATGCTGCTCTCAGTAACTATGAGATTAACCGTGTGCTTGAGCAGTCTCTAAGAATTTAGATCAAATATTTGCTTCAGTATAAATTCAGTGGCTAGCCTAAAGCATCCTGAATTCCAAACCACTGCAGCATCAAATTGTGCAGCCTTTCCCCAGACAAAATTTCCATCAACTTTAATGGATTAGTGAGATGGCTTTTTATATCTCTATTTGGTGAAGTGCTTCCCACAACAAATCAAAAGGGATTTTTTAAGTATATTTTCTCCTGCCACGTTCTGTTTTATGACAAACATTTCCCAAGCAAGCTGACTGCTGGTCTCCCAATTCTCAGGGCTCAGCCAGCCAGCGTGCTGCTATGTCAGTCTGCCAGTTTCTACCAAATCACATCTGGATTTGTCTCTTCAGTCCCTCATCCTGATACTGCCAGAAGGCTGCATGGACAGAGGGCCATGGCCAAGGTTGTCCTTGGTTCCAAAACATTGGATGGTGCCAGGAAAGCCGCGGGCTCCCCCAGGCACTGCTCTGTGCGAGGGGCCAACCACACCATCGCTCTCAGCTGCTCTGGCTGGCAGAGATGAAACACAGAGCCTGGCTTTGCTGGTTGCTGCCTGTGCCCCCAGAACTGGAGCAGTACACAGATGTTTCCTTCTCTGAGATGAATACTGTGGCTTTTTCCTCACTAAAGCCCGACAGGTTACAGCACGAGAACACTGAACAAGTCAGTCTGCCTTTGCATCAATCAAATCAAACTGCTAAGGTATCAAACACTACACAATTAGGAAAACATTTGGAGTATTAATGAAAAAATGAAATGGGAAAAAGTACTCTGGAGTTGCAAGAGCTTGAAATTGCCATTTTCTCCAAATAAAGTGGAGAGCCTCAGAACTTTGTGAGTCAGCCTTTTACAGGGGGTGACGTGATGGCATCACTAGCACTGTTCTGAGGTCATTTTTAGGAATGAGTTAAGTTAAAAACAATAGAAGACATCTCTGACAATGTAAACTGAACTAAGCTCTTCATAAAAGTTAATGTAAAAGAATAAAACAAACTTTTAAAGGAAGTTGGTTTGTCATCACAGCCAATAGCTTTGCCAAGTGCAGACAGTGCTGCAATGGCAGAGAAGAGCTTTCCTGCTCAATTACCATCTGAAAACATACCTTTTTTTCCAAGAGTAACAATGCTCTTCCACACAACCATGTCAGAGCTCTTTGAAAACACTGATTCCCTAAGCTTTCCATTTACTCTGCCTCTGAGGTATGTAATTACCATCACCCATGGCCACATTTTCCCAGGACTTCCTGCCTCACAGATCTGAACAGGGTGTGCTTTACAGGGTGTTTAGGAGTGAAAACAGCCTACATTTTATAGGTGAGGCCTGAGACAAATAAAATAACTCACAAGTAAAGGACTGGTACCTTCTGACATCCAGTCCTGTAGCTCAGCCCTCTTCTCCCCCCTCCCCCCAAATATAAGAATATTATTTCTTGACAGGTGTTGACTTCAAGAAACACTAAATTTTTACCCAGTACTGATGAGGTCTACCACGTTGGGTCTGGTTCTTGCTTTATCTGAGAATTTTCTCCTGTTTCTGTGACATCTGTTGAAAAAGCAGTAATGAATGAAGGAAAAAAAGGAAACTTCCCAACCAATTCTTTTGTTATTGTTCTCCTTAATATTATGAAAATATGAAAGGTGTTAATTTATCCTTTTGAACTATTAACGATAAATAATTCACAACAATCTGATTCTGTGGAAATCACCAGATTCATTTCACTGTAAGGCAACCTGGGGTCTTGAGAGTAAGGAACAGAAACAAAACTTGGCATCAGAAGCGTATGAAACTTCAAAATGCTTTTTACGTGACTGAAATACTCACTGGGCTGGAAAGGAAAAAGGAAACAACACATAATCAGTGAAAAAAAGTGTCAGTCCCCCTCCCTCCTCTTTGGGACTCCCCAGCACCATTCCTTCCTCTGACCACCTCCTCCTTGCCCAGCACTCACGGGTCAGTCTAGCTCATGATTTCAAACCCCTCAGGGGCACACACACTGTCTTCAAGATGCTGTTCTCCAAAGCTGGCTAACAACATCCCAACCTACTTGTGCTCTGGGTTAGTGATTAAATGAACACCCAGTGCACGACTCGTTTTCACATCACTGCCTAGTTTTCAGGGGTATTTTTTCCCCTCTCTTCTCCGACAGCCACATTATTGTATTTCCATCTGTCCAAACCACATTTTGACTCTAGCTAATTTTTCCTTTTCAATGTGCAGTATTGCACAGGAAAGCAATAGGATATGCTTAAAAAGAAAAAAATAAATAAAAGAGAGAGAAAGACATTTTATCTTGTTGGCTAAAGCATTCATCATCTTTTCATACAATTTTTTTTTCCCCCCTCATTTCCAGGAGACTTCATTACAAAATCTTTGCTTTTTCTTGTTCACCGAGACGCTTGGAGGCAATTCAAAGAAATCTCACGACTGTATAGCACTGTCTGTGTGACCCAGAGCCTGATTTTGGGTTTTTTTTATAAACAAAGATATGATGTTGGAAGGAAATTGTTTTTTCACTGAAGCTATGTGAAGGTTGGGGGCTAGGGTAACTTGTCACTACAAAGCCAAGCCGTTCACCACAGGATCATTTGATACCTGCCAGCCTAGTTCTGAAGTGATTCTGAGTTCTTTAGTGAGTGCGTGTCTTTCCTTAAGATCATTCCTCTGGTTACTGTGTCTGGATCCAGCTCTGGATGACAAATTCAAAACCACCCATGGCTGTTTCTTCCAAACCATCACTTTGAAGGCCCATAGCTAGATTTCCTCCTCCCCGTGAAGGTTTTCAGGAACAGCTGCCTCTCTCCTTCAACTTCTAACAATCTCAGTGATCCCACGTAGCTTGAGCATTAGAAAGACGTCTGATGTTCCAGCTTTCCATAACTGCCAGCTTCAAATCTGCAGCTCAGCTCTTCTGTGACTAATACTTGCCTTCTTTTTGTCTCAATTGCTGCAACAGGATTATCTACACTCTGAGAAAGACCTACTCCTAACACTGGGAGTGAACCTGTAACTGAGCTCCTACGAGTTGTTCTGGCTGAGCAGGTTGGCTCGTCTCTGAGCTCAGTGACACGACAGGGAAACTGCAGCAGTGGAGACTGGCAAGGGCATCTCCACAGGAAAGGAAACAGAAGAAGGGCAGTGCTGAGACTTGCTGCTTTCTCTTTCGGGGGACACTGGGAGGGATTAGGGAATGGACCCAAGCTGCCAGTTTTAAGATGATGCTGATGCACAGCAGCCACTGTCCCAGTGCTGTTGGCTACGTCGTAGTCAAGCTGCCACTGCCATGGCAGAGAGCCCCTGTCACACTACCTGGCACGAAGGCAGCTCCTGTCAAAGTGCCACAGCACCCCAGAGCCCCTGCACCAGCCAGAGCTGCCCATGGCCACGCTCACGAGCTGGGCTACAGCAGAGGCAGCGTTTCCAGGACCAGAGCCCAGACACCAGCAGCCCAACCCTTGGGTCAGTTCAGAATTCCTAATGCTCCAAGACCATACACAGAAGCACGGGGAGGGTGTAGAAAGCCCACAGCCTCCTTGGTCTCACACACCAACAGCAGAAAAAGACACAACTCAAGTATATTCTTGGACAAGTTGGATCTTTTTTGGAGCTTTAGTTCTAGAAGAAGAACAGTACTCCCCCCTCCCCAGCACAGTCTATTCAGGCCAATATTGCATTTGAATTTCCTGCTGATGGCAATCACTCACTTGCATAAATTGCGGAAACTACTGCCCTGAGTAACGAGATGCATTGCTCAGGGTATGAGTGATCACTTGAAGCCTATATATAGTCATGACTCAGCAGCAGAGAACAACGATTCATAAAACTCTGTTGTAAAATTGTTTGAGTAATAACTTTTGCTGCAGGGTATTTTTCACACGATGCAGTGTGATATTAATGCAGATGAAAAGATGTCCTGGGAACCAATAAAGCCCTTTTTTGTTTGTTTTGATTGACCTGTCTCCTTTAAAAAGAAGGATGCAACTTTGTTCAAAATTACTTAAACGTATTTGTTGATAATAAATGAAGACACTTACCTCCTACAGATACTTCTATGTGGCTTGGTTCAGCTGGCTCTTAAATGAAAAACATATAGTCAAATGAATATGACTAAAGTTTCAACAGTATGAATCAGGTTAAGTATCTTAGAAAAACTGGGGAAATTAAGTTTTCCCTGAAAAAAAGCATCTTATTTTTTCTCAGACTCAAGTATCTTTGTCTGAGATAAATGTAACTTTCTATAGGGTCTGCAGCAAAATATAAAAATACCCAAAAGTTATCTCCCCCATGCAAATGTCCCTTACTCTTAAAATGTTTATTGAATGTTTTCCCTTTAGCTTCCCAGTTTCTTTGAGTAACAGTCTATTTGGACAATTGCAAAGTCTTTCCCACAATACACCCCTGTGGAATATATGTTTTTAAAGGTCTGCAAATATTTAGAAACTATATTGTGTCAAAAGGAAGTTGCTCAACTCCCGTTTACTTTCTCTATTCATAGCACAGAGCTAGGTTCTCCACTGGGACTGTGACAGGTGATGTGTGTGCAGCCCAGCCAGCCTAGCAGTGGTTACAGGGCTGGGCAGTGCTCAGAAGTTCCATCAAGATGCCATTCTCAGTTCTTAAGATGATACACAGGCAAGCTTCACTTGTCTGACCATCCGTCTGGTGCAGAGAGATGTGTAATTTTGAGTTAAGCAGACATCAATAAATGGATCCTGAATTGGCTTTATATATTGCCTCTACTAATCCTTTTTTTCAGCTCGCTCATCATCTGCTAAAACCAAAGCAAGGAACCCGCCAATGACACAGCTTGAAGGAAGCAATGGCTCTTTCTATTAATTTATTAATATTTAATAGCTATAAAAGTCACCGCCGCACACCATCTCTCAAAATAAAATGGCTCATCATGAGCAGCACATACCCGGGACATGACTACTAATACCCTCTGCCAATAAGCTGGAGAATTCCATACCCTACCCCTCCTGCAAGGACATGCATTGTGCTCTGCATCACCTGGTGGTACTGGTGCTGCTGCTGGTGCTGCTGGTGGTGCTTCTGCTTCAGCTTTTTCCATCAGCTCTAAGATTAGACATGATCACTGTTTAACTTCACAATGAAAATGGTCCACATGTAACACAAGGACAAGCTTACTTCTTCCATCTGCAAATTCTGAAACTTGCCACATGAGAAGGTTGCTAACACTTGTGACCGAGCTGCAGTTCAGTATTTCTTTGTTACAGAAAAAAACCATTTCCTATCTCGTCTGCAAGCATCAAAAATTTCCTTTGAAGCTCCCACCTGTTCTTCAGCAGAACAAGGGCTCGTACCTGTAAGTGGCAGGCTCAGAGCCTTTTAATCATCCACCTTGGTAACATCAATATCAGGTCATTTTTGATCATAATTAACAGACACGCATAATGCACAACCCCCCAAGTTCAATGTCCAATCTGCTCCTGCAGTGACAGAAGATGACTGGGTATCTGTGTTGCTCTCACTCAGTGTTACCAGCCAGCCTCAGTCCCAGCACATGCTGACACTGCTGAGCAGATCACAGCTTAAAAGATTCTTCTGCTTCTCATTCAGTTCTCTGGAAATGCTATTACACACTGATCTGCCTGGATGGTTCCCTCTTACCAAGGGATCTCTTTCCCACCTCAGACTGGCAAGCATGTCAGTGAGAGTTACTAGCTATAGTATCTTCCTGGGAACACTTTCTACTTGCAGTTCAGATCTCAGCACGTTACCAGAACACAATGGTGGCTGGATGCAAAGGAAATGCTGGGTCACTAAGGCTCAGGCTGGGTAAGGCCAAATTAATGACAGTAGGTTATTTAGCCTCTAAATTTCTAATCTGACATTGGCTCAGAAAGAACATGACACAGGGGATGCTGGAATGACAGTGTTTTGCAGTTTTTCCTCTTAAATAAGATCTAAAAACGCAGGTCACAATTATTTTAGGCAACTGAAAATACTAAGACAAGTCCCTGCTCCCTCCCCAAACAATTTCATTAACATGGCCAAATTGGCCATGGCCCTTCAGGTAATTCCACTCTGCCTCTCTAAACTGTTAGAGTTTCAGCAGAATGCAGACATTTTTCACTGGACCATGGCTGTGCAGCTACTGGAAAGTTTGTGCTTATTGACTGCTACTGCAAGGGATCTGAGCCTAAAATGCAGGCACGCCCAAGTCTGTTGCTCAGTCAGGGTCCTAAATCTCTTTGGGACCCTGCAGCTGAAAAATACAGAAGCAGTATCTTGCATTTTCATACCAAAGTTAATGCTAATCATGTGCTGATCTGTAAATGTATCTCAGGTTAACTGCACGTGCATGTTTAGCCAGGGAACATTTATGAGACAGACACAGGCAGAGTTATACCTAGAACTGAACCACTGTGGAACTTCTGCCACCAAGTCAAAACGTAGAAAATCAATCCTGGTATGTTACAGAAACACATTTGTCACCCACGGCTCACAAATACTTACGATTGTTAATCACAAGTCCTGGAAATGGTCTGGAAAAAAAAAAAAAGAAAGAAAAAAATATATGTATTATACACATACCAAATTTCACTGATTCTAAACTATCCTGCATGGGGGCTCCCCCCCAGTGCACCTCACCTAACCTTCTGGAATAGAGATCACACTGAACAGTGAACAGAAGGTCAGGCAAACCAGAAGGAACCATCATTTAACACCTTCTGGGAACTTGTTCACTAGCATTTTGAAAAGTAACATACACAGGAAGTTCTAAACCCTTCCCTTGGTCACCACTGATTAGCAATGAAGTCACCTCTTTTTCAAAGCTCAATGTAACAAAACTTATCAAGCAAGAGGCCTTTTGGTGAGAACACTTCACAATTCAGGCTTGGGAATGCAGACCCCTTAGTAAAACATATATATAAGAAACTTCTCTCTCTAAAAGAAGCTTTTAGACTCCTGTGAAGCAGACTATGATTTGAAAAGTTACATAAACTGCTAAAGCTGTATTTCTGATTCCTGAACTCCTCCTTTGGATGATTCCAAAGTTTTATTTATTCTGCTTCATGCATACAAATATATTTTGTATATCTGCGTGTGTAAATGTCTGTGGAAATACATACAAATAAAATTCATTGTAATTGGGCAATATTGTATTTTAAAATATTGTAGATTAACTCATTTTGTAGGGAAAAAAACATTTAGAGAGTTCACCTTAACTCAGCATTCTTAACACAACTGAAATATTTTAAAAATATTAACAGTAATACTACAAATGTATTATCTACTGTTGAGAGCCAACAAGTTCTGACCTCCTCTCAAAACCTGATCTTATAAATGGGAGAGCAAGGCCCACAACACTTGAGGACTGTTATAGAATATGAATAGATTTCAACTCAAAATACAGCTTGCTGTTTAAGGTACTGAACATCTCTGAGAAGGAAAGGCTGAGAGCCCTGGGGCTGTTCAGCCTGGAGAAAAGAAGACTGAGAGGGGAGCTGATCAATGTTTACAGATATCTGAAGGGTGGGGGTTCAAGCAGAAGGGGCCAGGCTCTTTTCAGTTGTGCCTTTTGATAGGATGACAGGTAATGACAGCAAGGGGAAACACAGGAAATTCCACCTCAACAGGAGGAAAACCTTCTTCACTGTGAGAGTGCCAGAGCCTGGGCCAGGCTGCCCAGAGAGGCTGTGGAGTCTCCTTCTCTGGAGACTTTCCAGCCCCCCCTGGATCTGTTCCTGTGTGGCCTGCCCTGGGTGATCCTGCTCTGGAAGGGGGTTTGGACTCAGTGATCTCCAGAGGTCCCTTCCAGCCCCTACCATTCTATGATAATATGCCCTTTTTCTCACCAAACTGGACATGTCCTCCGAGGAGTTGCAATCTTCATTCATGCTATGAACATCTGGGCTTCATTAGACCTGACACACTGTTATCCAAAAGATACAACATCACCCACTACTTAAAGATGTACTGCAACTCTGCAACTTCCAGCTTTTCAAATCTCAATTTACTCAAGCTGCAGGGCTGTCCTCGCAACATCTCTGCCATCTGAACAAGGGCAACTACGTACCGAATGACGGTAAACTTGATAAACTCTGCTGACTCCAAAATCTTCCTCATCGAGCTGATTTCCAGATAACTGGGAGCTTTAAATGTCACGCCAGGAGGCATCCCATCCACCACCACGCAGCCAGGGTTGATGGTGATTTTCCTGTATGGGACTTTCACAGGAAAATTCATACCAATGGCTTCGCCTAAGGGAGAGAAGGTCATGTTTACTTTCAAGTCTACACATTTATGATTAGATTGAAGCAAAAGTCCTCAGATGATTAAGAAACTAACTGCAAACTCCAGCTTTCTAGAAGATCTGAAACTATGAAAATTCCCTTGAGAATGAACCCCTTACAGTGTCAGATATTTGGATCACACTCATGAACATTACTACGAGAGCGTCAGTGAAAACTCCAGCTCTGACAGCTCACCATAAAAAGAATCCAGATTCTGTTTATCCAAAAAACAAAAAAAAACAAAGCTACAGAATAGGATATCTAAAGCAACAGCTCCATGAAGGAAAACAAAGTGTTTCCTGCAGTGCCACAAAAGCAATTCAACACAGCACTCGTGAAGGGATTCCAGATAAAAAAAAGCTCAGGTCCTTATTGCTGCACAGTGCAAATACAAAGGAAAAAACAGAAAAACTATCCACAGCAAGAAGATTTAAGTTGCAATTTAAAAACTACTCCACTCCCAAGTATTAAGAGATCAGGATCCTGAAGCTTTAAGAAGAATCATGGATTGCCAGCAAAATAAATATTTCATCTGTGTTTACACGGAAAGAAAGAGGAAGCGGGGTGGGTGGGAACATAATGGAGTCTATCTTCTTAGGATTTTTTGTTTACACCACCAACCAACCTACATCACTTATGAAAAATTATTTGAAGTCAAAATTATTACGAAGTCAAAGCAGAAGATTGATACACAACTCTCAACCTGGTTCATTTTAACGGTCGTACGCATCATCCACTGTGAGCGTTTGGTAACTTGGACATGAACACCACAAACTGCATTCACAGCTATACAAAAATGGGGAATAAGAAGCAATTACCAAATTTCCGGCTAAAAAGATCATTTACTTGCTCTCTCAACTGTCTGGCCTTTTCTACTTTTGACAGACGCTCACTTTCATCATCTGGAAGAAACAGTGATAACAGTATCAGATTATGCTGATTTCCACCCCCCCCGCCCCCTGAAGCTTGTTTATCATCATGTTTCCCTAAAGCAGCTATACCCCAGTGCTTCAACACAGGCACTGTCTTTCTTCCTAGTTTTAGTGGTAACACAGAATTGTAGAAGTCCTTTAAAAAAACCAGATGGATTGGTATAGAAATCTGTGAGGAACTTCAAAGTATTTACATAACCAACTAGATTTCCTGGCTAGAGATGATTTTGTGAACTTAGTCTAAGCTCACACATTATTTCTTAGAGTAGACATAATAGTGGGGAAGGGTAAAAGCAAAGTGTCTGTTCAATAGATGGCCACAGCATGTGATGTTATGGTTTCTAATGAATGTAGCATGTGCCTGAGAAAGCAGTAATTAGAGTTAAGACAAAGCAGTTCAGTCTGCATGGTTATTCAACTCAGTCTGAGTACTGATCTCTTGAAGTTGCCAAGGAAATTGCAAATCAATATCTAATTTATTGCATGAGGAAAAAAAAAAAAAGGAAGAATGTAGATACTTAGAAACTAGGGGCTAGACTAAGAATATTCTAGAGAACAGATGAGTGTTCATATTCATGAGTGTTAGAAAATATTTGACATCTCAGCAAAACCAGAATGCTAAGTTACGCTCTTTGTTGACTGTGGCTGTAAGAAAAAGCTTCATCAGGCTAAACAAACGTCGTGAAGAATATAAGCACAGGAAGTATGACATGAGCCCAAACAACACAATATACACACCAGGTATGGTAACTTGAATGATATTGAGGTCTTCAACCCCAGCAGCTGTGTTCACCACTGTGTTTGTTGTGGTGCTTGCTGTATTGGTTGTATTAGATGAATTATTTTTTCCTACGAAGTAAGAAAATTAATTTTAAAAACATTTGTAGAGAGCTCAACATCTTGAATGTCATACATAAAGAAAATATTGCAAAAGAACAGATATTTGCAAAGTTTTCAAAGTGGACCTGGTTCCACTTTCAAAAGGGGAGCAGCTGCCAACGAGAGACACTTACTGAAGGGACACACCACTCTGCCTTTCCAACCCAAGAGGAGAAAGAGCCAGATTACAGATGTTAATCTTTACCTAGATGGTTTTCTAACAAGATTATTAAGAAAGGGAATTAAAAACCCAAGAGTATGCGGGGCATGTATTTTGGTATTTTTATGAAGCCAGCAGTGAATTCAGTCACACCTACTGACCCGTGGGATCACTGTGTGCATTCACAAAAGAAACCCCTTGCAGTTGTATTTGTGAGCCACGCTCCTGTCCAATGGCAGCAACCAGCATAAGGCAAGTAACTCAGCAGAGTTCTGCCAACCCATTGTAAGAGATAATAGTCTGACTTGAAAACATTCAACCCACGACCTGCCTGACACAATTTTCTCCTGGCTATCTGCACTGCCATCAGTGGAGCACTTGTTTAGATGACCTGTGTGTTAGGAGCAGACAATTTCTGTCTAGACCTGAATTATTTCAGTGAATCACACATTACATTTTGATAGAAGATAGTCAAGAATGTATTGGAGGCATGATTATTGTGGATAACTTCCAAAATTTAATGCTCCCTTGCTAAAGCTATATTTAAACTGTAACTGGCAAACGCTTTTCCCACCTTAAAAACAAACAAGCAAACAAACCAACCAAACACAATGCAGACTGAATCACTCAGGAATTCGTTAACACCACGCAGCTCTCCCAATTTGTATTTAATCCTTGAAAGAGACTTATCTAGAATGTTAATCAGTTGAAAAAAAACTCACTTTGGGGGCTTCTAGCAGAACTTTCCTTAACAGCTGCCTCAAACATCTCAGGCCTGCAAACAGATTGAAAGTTTCATGTACAATAAGCTCACATTCATCAACACTGATGAAAATGCAATGTTCTAATATTAATTAAAGACAGGAACTAAGTGATAATCTCTCAAACAGACAGATAAGAATGCAACGGCTGAGAGGCTCCACAATCTTCTGTTGCCACTGTTTCTACACTGGCACATGGGTATCTAAACCTGTTCTAGACAAGAAAAACAAATTCTTACAACTGCCAGCATATGAACCTCCACTTCTCAGCTCTTGGTACGCTGCCAGCAAGTTTTATGAGTAATCCATAAGTGCTCCACATAGCAGGAACTGCATCAGTGATGGTAGAACCAAAATGGGAGAGGAAATCTGCACTTGCTCTTCCTCCCAAAAAGGTTGGGAGAGTCTTTCAGAACAGGATTACTGTGGATCTTGCTCCACCTGTACAAGGCCTTTCTGACCATTTACTAAAAATATCCCAATCTATATTTTATAGAGTCATTTAGCAACTTGGCAACACAATCTTATTGATTCAATAGACATATGAGAGCCTTACTTTTTAATAATAAATTTGATCTTAGCTTTGTTTCTCAGGATCTTCTCTAGTCTTGGAATTCCAAAAGTAGAAGGCCGGCGGAAGGGGACCCCCTCGGGTAATCCTTCCACATAGAAAACCTCCGGGAAGGATTCAAACAATGCAAACGGCACCTTCACTGGTTCAGTCAGCCCCAGAGCTTCCCCTGCAATGCAACAGAGCAAACGAGGTACCAGCTGGGTACCTGATGTGTAAGCAAACAAGGTAGAGATGCTATACAATAGTTGGCACGTACAAGTCTAGATTAGGTGGAACCAGCAGGCTTTGCCTTTTTTGGTGACAGCTACGAGTAGGCAGGAAGAAAATGAAGTGTCTCCAACGTAACTCATTCTGTTGCAGTAAATCTGGTGACAATTTGCAGCTGAAATTTGGTAATTTGCAGCCAGCTCATGCCACTGGCTTCCTCTGCTTACAAGAATACCCTGTTTGTACTCTGCTTTGTTACAGGCAATGCTTTCTGCCTCTGTCTCTGCTAGAGAACAGCACCAAGGGCAGGTGAGATGAGTGCTCTCATTCCAAAAATTACACTCCCAAGTGTAAGGAGAAGTCATTACTTCTGAATGTCATTAGCTTCCAAAGAGCCTGCAGTGGAAGAAGTGCTGGGATACGACGGAGCACGCCTCTCCAGGTACCATCCATAGCATACTGAGTCACGCAGAGGCTGAAGTCATACAAAGTGCCATTCACAAGCAGGGTGCAAAAAGCTTAAAAAGATGTGCTGGGATGTGGAGTCACTACATCTGGGTGATGAAAAAAGTAGTAACCCAACCACAGCTTCTCCATTTCCAAACCCAAGCGAAACAACCAGGGGAATCGTGACACAGAATGAAAGCAACTTAAATGAGAATGAACTCAAATGAGAAACTCCCTAGAGTATACAAGGATTGCAGGACCCGTGTAATAAACATGTGAAGATCTCTCTCAGATGTTTAACTGTGTGTTCCTAAGAAAGACATCTCAGGAAAAAAGAATCAATAAACTTACCACATTTTTCATTAAAAAGATTTTCCACTTTCTGCTTTAAGTCAGTGATTTTGGCATTCCACGCCTCTGCCAGGAGGAAATTGGAAGAATTAAATCAGCACTCACACAGTGAATCAGGCCTTGAAGAATATTTTAATAAATGTTTAATAAATTATTATGCTCGATAACCAATTTACTATGACAGCAAGATGCACAAAATGGCTTTCATTCTGCAAACTGCACTGAAACGTTCTGCTGCACTCTAAACCTAGATCCACATGAATTCTCATCTTCCTAATGCTTTGAAAGATACTGCTACTAGATAAAGAAAGGGTGATTAAAATTGAAATTAATCCAAGAGTGATCCAGATTTACAGTTTCAGGCAGCATAAAATTTACTCATCTGAACCAGCACCCAAAATAGTGGCAGAAAGTTCTTCATATGTTCAGTGACACAGCCCTGAAACATGTACCCCTCTCTTGAGAGCTATAAACTATCATAGTTTCAGCTTCAGGGGGTAAGATTAAATGTCCATCTAGCCAGGCACTTTGTTCCTGACAGCCATCAGCAGTGATTCCTAGACTGGTTTCCTTGTGGCTGCAGTAAGGGGTCCACAGTTGATCTACAAAACTATAACCTCAGTTTTAAGTTTAAAAAAAGCTGCAGACTTGTTTTTAGAAAAAGCCTAGGTCTAACAATAGCACACAAGCCCAAGAAAACTGTACACAACTCTGGATGTGAATACTGCCCATGCCAAAAGGAGCAGTCATGCTACATCAGTATCTGCTGTTCATTCGGAACTGGCCTGGTGGCAGTAAGGAATTCCCTTGTTCCATCTTTTATGACCATATGGCTAAAAAGAAAGCACAGGGGACTGTACTGGGTCTGACTGAGCTGGAGTTAATTTTCCCCACAGCAGCCCTCCCAGTGCTGTACTTTGCACTGGGAGCTGGAAAGGTGCTGGTAACACCCCCGTGTTGGGGCTGCTGCTGGGCAGGGCTCGCTCAGCACCGAGGCTGTTTGGCAACGTTCCCCTGTGGTGGGAGGGGATGGACAAGATCTTGGGAGGGGACACGGCTGGGAGAGCTGACCCAGACTGACCAAAGGGATACTCCAGACCATATGACATCAGCTGAATTACAAAAGCTGGGAAAAGGAGGAGTGGGGGGCATTGGATTGTCCTCTGAGCAACCGCTGCGCGTTTGGAGCCCTGCTTCCCAGAAAGGGCCAGACAGCACCTGCTGATGGGAAGTGGAGAATAAATCTTTGTTTTCTTTTGCTACTGTGCACAGCATTGCTTTGCTTCTTTATAAAACTGCTTTTGTTTGCCCACGAGTTTCATCTTCTTTTCTTCCCCCTGGTCCAGCTGAGGTGATGGGGGAGAAAGTGATAAGAGTGGCTTGGTGGGCACCTGGCATCCAGCCAAGGTCAAACCACCACAGGGACAAATACAACAAAGCAAGTAACAACCAACTGAGATATAAATGTAACCAGATAACTCAGAGCCTAAGGATGCTGAAAAAATGGTTTTGTGAGGCTTGGGAACTGCTCACAGTTCTTCTGAATACAGCCATTCATCTCACTTGACCGAAGGATTTATCAGGGTTGCAAACTGACCCTGCTTGCAATGCAAAGATTTCTGTACTGGAAACTGCATGGACAGGTCTGGTCCTTCATGGCTGAAAAGCTCTGGCCCAATGCTCATGAACGTTTGTGGAGCATTTAAGCTTATGCACAGTGTAAGATCTCAGCTGGGTTTATGTACTTTGGTGGTACTTGCACCAGGTGAGTTCTTCATGGGTCTGCAGCACTGTGAAGTAACAGGGCAGCAAAAGTCTAAAGGTGCTGATTTTGAACCCAAATTAATAAGGTCTAATGGACCTGTGCTGCATTTTTACAGCATTCTTCATGCATCACCCAGGATTTCTACTATACAGATTATTCTACACCATCAAGCACCGAATGTACATGAAAACAAGAACTTCAGTCATTCATTAACTGTAGAATAAAACATGAATTCAAAGTATCTCTGAAATATAATCATCAACATTAATAGAATGCATGTGGTGCCAATTCCTACAACATTTACCGAAAGAAAACTCTCTTCCTCGTGGCTTGAAATTCATATTGGACCCATTGGTTTGAGCATTGGTTCGGACATCTGTTGTTTGTGGTTTATTAGGACCTGCAAAGAGACATTACATGTGTGTGTGTGTGTATATATATATATATATGCAGAGAGCAGAAGCAAGCCACCATATCAAAAGAACAACACATCAAACTTGATTACTAGAGAGAACTTAACTTTCGAATCAAGAGTAGAATACAAAACCCCTTAGGAAGTTCTTCTAGGGCCGTATTTAAGCATTTGATATTACTGATCAGCTCTGGCATTCCTCTGCTCAGGACTACATCAGTTTCCACATCTCTGCTTGGAATAGGCCAAGCAAGCTGCTGAATTCAACACTTCACATAACCATCATCTGCACAGAACCCAGTATTATGTAGAAACAAAAAAGAAACCTGTTTCTATATTAAAGCTTACCTGGAGCCCTGAAATGATACTGAATTTGTTCCATGAGGTGAATGTATAAGTTAATTATGGGATATGAAAACTGAAAAGAAAACATTAGAAGAATAGAGAACTTTAGAATAATATTTAATGATGTTTTTTCCATACCTTCTTCAACAGTAACTTCAATCTCTGGGACCTCTGAATTGCCTCCAGGGCTTTGTGACATTTTTGAACTCTTTGGACTTGTTGCTGGAAGTCAATATAACACAAGGTGTAATGCACAGACCCTCTACAATGTACATCCTACACAGCTAATAAAAAAAGAGCTGCATTCTGGAAATTCCAACAGGCTGTAGAATTGCTTGTGTCTGTACCAAGTACAGCCTGCACTGCACAGTCTGAACGATACAGTGACACTCACAGCCTTAAAAAGCAGGTTTAGGACTCCTGCAAAAGGGACCAAAAATGACACCAAAATTTTCCCTCCACTAATTCAGAAGAAAAGACTTCATTGTTTCTAAACATGAGGGACAGCTTTGATACTTTTGATTATCTAAATAACAAAATTAACTTCTTTTCTTACAAAACTTAATTGTTATTTACTTCAGTTCACAGCTGTAAGTTAAATAAGGTTTAGGCCATTAATAGCAAACTAAAAGTTTTCAAAATTGGGTAAATTCCATTTTCTGTATTGGAATACAGCAAAAAAAAAAAATTTGTAGATAAATTTATGTTTGGAGTAGCTTTTTCAAAGAATACCTGATTTAGAGGCTACTATGTTAGATCACCTTAAATAATGCCTTTTGCTTGCAAGACCCATATTTTTTCAACCACAAAGATCTCTCCATCTACTATGGAAGCAGAATATAAGTACTTATGAATTGATGGCAGCAAATAATACTTAATTGTTTACCTTTAGTGTTTATTTTACTAGCCAGGCCTGGAGGCAAATAGGAAGTGACAAGCTCAGGCCTAAAAGTTGAACAGAACACAATCCAATCAGTTACACAGGCAATAAAAATAATACAGTAAAATGTCAGGAATTTCTTGGCATTGGGTTCCAATTTACAGAACATCATATAATAACATTCTGCTAGAAGCATGGGTGACTCTCCATCTACTGTAACCATAAAGCAGTTGGAAAACATAAAGCTATTATTTTCTACTCTGTAATTGCCTTCTGGGTTTATTTCAAGCAAGAAAAATAAAGAAAAAGAAGGGGGGAGGGAAAAAAAAAAAAAAGAAGGAAAAAAGTTTCCAGGTACAAGGCCATTTTTTCTCCCAGGTCCCTGATACATGAAACACCCAATTTATACATCCAGATAAATTTAAGAAGGAAGGTTTATCCTTTTACAAGATAAAACACACATGCAAAACGTTCTTTCTGTTTCATGGAAACAGAATGTAGCGAGCATTTAAAGCCTAAAGTTGCTGGGAAGAAAGTCAAATAGCTTCAAAATCAGAGTAAAAACAACTGAATTACAAACATACTTTTTAACAACAAACTTGATTTTGCCACTCCCACGGACAATTCTTTCAAGGCGTGGAATTCCAAACCACGTGGGACTCCGGAAGGGGATTCCTTCTGGCAAGCCTTCGACGTACAAGTACTCAGGGTTTGATTCAAATACAGGATAAGGAACTTTCACTGCTTCTGAAAGCCCCAGAGCCTGGGCTGAAAATAAAGATTTAATGACAGTTTACACACTCAAAAGGGTGGGATTTATTCTCAAGTGATGTTAAGAAGCTTGGCTTACAGAAGCTTTGCTACTCAGATTAAAAACAAAACAACCCACAAGAAAAATGTTTAAATAGATTTTCTATTATTTTCTGTAGAATAACTGCAAATGGGGACTTGGTCCGTCTTGTTACAGATAACATCTAAGCATGCAGTGCCCAATATTTCTTCTGAGAACTTCTTTCATCCAAAAAAATGATGCACATCTTTTTGTGCACAAATAATCTTGTCACACAGCTGGAAAAACTATGGCCTGGGATGTTGTTGTAAAGTCATTTGTGTCTGTTACATGGAAGAGTCAGTAAAAATCAGGTAAGAAGAGTCAGGATTTCCATATCTGTCCTAGTACATTTCTGATGTTTAAATGAGTAAAAATTAGAACTCTTCTTACAGATGAGTTTCAAAATGCAGCAGCATTATAAAAGAGTTCACTTAACATTTAACTTACCAAACTTCGTATTAAATATCTCTTCTACTTGCTTTCTTAGCTTTGTGATTCTCACATTCCAATCTTCTTTCCCTGAACACCAGAAATGGATGTATGTCAGAGTACTACCCAGTAAAAATAAATAAAAAATTAAAAATAAATAATAAGTACTAAGAAATAAATAATAGAGAGGTACAGTCAAACACATTTCTTTCAACACAAACTATCAACACAATCACATCCGAGTAGACAAGGGCAGGCAATGAGAGATAATTATTAATGGCAGCTTAAATGATACACATAATTACCTCTACATAATGGAAAATCTGTTTAAATGTAGTTACACATTTCAGACATTGGCCCAAGCAGCAGAATGTTTCTTCAGAGCTCTTAGATGCAGAAAGGAATTAGTCTAGTGGCTCTTACAAAGTTGGAATGGAATACATCATAGTGCATAACACTCTTTAGAACAGAAGATGAGGATGTAAAGAGTGCTTTGCAAAACATTTTGATTAGCATGAAAATAAATAAGTAATAATCTGCAGTCCTGCTCTCTTTTGTAAATAAAAGCCCATGAGAAGAGTGCTAGCCAGAGGAGACAATTTGTAGCTTAGCTAGAGAAGAAAGTACAGGACACTAGCAGCAATCAAAAGCACTTCTTTTCTGGCAAAGATAATTCGTTACTTTTCATCACTAGCCACAAATAAAATTAACTGCTACTGAGCTAAAATCATTCAAGAGGTGGGAAAAGGATGCATGGAGGAAGCTATGCAGAAATCTTTTGCTTCTGAATCATGTTTTTGACAAATTAATTACCTGACCTTTTTTATTTCTAGCTTTTATACTTTGAAGGCAAGATACATTAATAATTTTGCAAACTGGGTCGTTTATTTGAGAGATCTCATAGGTATTTAACACTTGCATGTGTGTTTATGTTTTTCCACAAGCTGTAGTCTTACCAGCAAAGCAATTAGAATAATTTAGTCTAAAAAATTAGAATTTTGTTTGCAGACGATCTGCTGAGGGCAGGGGATTATTACTTTGCCACAGAATATTTTGCTTTAAAAAAAAAAGTCTTTTATTCTTTAGTAACAAGTTTGCATCTGCATTAGGATCATCCTTGGCCTATGCCTGGGAAAATGTTTTCCACTGAAAAGCTGAAGGGGACATTTGCTGTGCCTGAGATTAAACCCTGGACCCCAGTAAGCTCTGTGGCACTGGTAATACCAGACTCACCAGTAAATTATTGAAAAATGACAGGGAAAGAACTACTACAAAGGGATGTTATTCTGAACATTCAAACAGTCCGAGTTCAAGAATCATGAGCACCACTTTCAGAGAGAGGATTTTATAAGCTGGGTTTTTAGTGCTATCATTGGTACCTGCTGTTATTACATCACTGTCAAATTGTCAGTTATATTGTGAAATTTGATGACAATCAGGGGTTTGGCAGCAAAATAAAGGGAAAAAAAAAAAAAAAAAAAAAAAAATTGATGCTGCCTTTTCTTTCTGCTCCACAGTGAACACAGTCTATTATTGAGCTACCCTCTTGTGGAATATGAGTCTTTTCCTAAAATCCAAACAAAACCCTCAATACATTGTGATGACATAAGATGACTACGTGATTAAGAAAAAATACTCTTTCCTTTTTTTTTCCCCACTGCAGCAAGCTCTACACAATTATTTCCTAAAGCTGTGGTTTGTTTATTCGGATGAAACATGTGTGGGGCAGAACCTGGGAAGCCCTGGATCTCAGTTTATGAGGAGGAGCTGAGGGACCTGGGGCTGTTTAGTCTGGAGGAGGCTGAGAGGAGACCTTATTGCTCTCCACAGCTCCCTGAAGGGAGGCTGTAGTGAGGTGGGTGTTGGTCTCTTCTCCCAGGTCACTGGTGATAGGACAAGAGGAAATGGGCTTAAGCTGCCCCAGGGGAGGTTTAGGTTGGATATTAAGAACAATTTTTTGTGCTGAGAGAGTGGTGAGGCCTTGGAACAGGCTGCCCAGGGAGGGGCTGGAATCACCATTCCTGGAGGGGTTCAAAACACGTCCAGATGTGGCACTTCAGGACATGGCTTAGTGGTCCTGATAACATTCAGTAGACAGTTGGACTTGATGATCTTGAAGGTCATTCCCAACCTTTATGATTCTATGATTCTACTACTACAAGCAGGTTCCTACTCCTGAAAACCTAACGAGACCAGGTCTGTACACTTCTGTGTACAATCTGTAGCCACCCACGTTCAGAACGATCCATTTATTTTCTTCAGACCTCATGAAGAGCGTGTCAGCACCCTCGCCACAGAAGGGTTGAAACCTCTTGGAAAATGTTGCATTGACCCAAATGTGTTTCCTCACCAAACCCTTCCATTCCCTCCTGGAGACAGCACCAATCTTACCTGCTGTGTTTGACCTGGGCTGAATAACGTCGGGTGTAGTGACAGTTAGCAGCTCTGGCCTGCAACCAGAAAACACATCATCAGCCCATTCTTGACAGAAATTAAATAATAATACTCAGTATGACATGAGTTTTAGTCTGGAGAATAGAAGGCTCAGGGGAGACCTTCTGGCTCTCGACAGCTCCCTGACAGGAGGTTGGAGCCAGGGCGGGGGAGGTGGGGTTCCGCTCCCACAGAACAGGCAACAGGACAAGAGGAACCAGCCTCAAGTTGCACCAGGGGAGGTTTAGGTTGGAGCTGAGGAACAATTTCTTCTCCACAAGGGTTGTCCAGGGCTGTCCCAGGCTGCCCAGGGCAGTGGTGGAGTCCCCATGATCCCTGGAGGGGTTTCTAAGCCGTGGAGCTGTGGTGCTGAGGGACATGGGTCAGTGGTGCCCTGGCAGTGCTGGGTTAACAGTTGGACTTGATGATCTTGAAGGACTTTTCCAACCAGAATGATTCTATGAATTGAAATGTTTGGGTTTTTCTATGACATATGTCACACTTGTGAAAGGCAATTTGGAAGACTTGTCTGGATTGCAAATACCCACTTTATAATGCAGAATATTTAACCTGCCTAATTGGTAACTAGAGACTAAATGCTTCATTTCATGAAACCAAGGTCTTGGTTACATAAAGGGCATTTGTTTGGCCTCTTTCTTAAAACAAACAAAACATGTTTAGACAACAAACCAAAGACTTACCTTTTAATCACAAATTTTAGTTTGTGGCCCACTTGAATTATTTTTTCAAGGCGAGGGATTCCATACCAGGAAGGACTCCTAAAGGGGATGTTCTCCGGCAGCCCTTCAACGTAGAGGTCAGTAGGATGGGCCTCGAATTTCTGGTATGGAACAGCTTTAGGCTCAGTGCTGCCCAGGGCCTCGGCTGTTAGAACAAAACGCACCCATTAACTGGACAGTCTGGTCATCAGCCTGCGTGGCAATCCAGCTAAGATACCAATTCTTCAGGCTGTTGAGATCATGACCCTAGAACCTTGGAGAATGCAGGTTACCTAAACTCAACAGAGCCCAAGTCTCAGCATATCAAAGCCATAAAAACTGCCCATATTGTATCCTGCTGCTACAGGGCAGTCACAAGATCAGACTGAAGGTGACTGGGTTCCTCACTAGGGCTTTTATCCAAAGTTTTTCATCTATTATAGAGCACTATTTTACTCCAGCTCTTATGAAACTGACTTTTTTTTTAATTTTAGAGAGAACAGAAAAATATCACCCAGAAATATTCTAACACTAAATTTAATGATATTGCAATGGAGATAAGTAATTAAGTGGTTGTTTTATTCACCAACAAAGGAAATAAAATATCCAAATAGGAAGGAATTGAGAGAAATTAGAAGAGCTGTACATAGAAGACTTTTTTCAACTATGTAATTACATTGCTGTATAAGCAGTACAGTAGTAAATTCTTTTTCACTCAGCTGCTAGGATTTTAAATATTTGAAAAGACTGATCAAAGGTCTCACTCACGTAGACATTCAAAAGAAATAATGAAAGCAACCTTCAAGAAATACAAAGCCATAAAATAAAATAATAAACACCACCAACAACAAAAAAACAACCCCCAAATGAATAAAACACACACCCTCAAATAAATAAAATAAATAAAAATACTGTACTCACCAAACTTTTTACAGAAGAGTTGATCTACCATCTTTCTCAGTTTGGTGATTCTGGCATACCACTCCTCTTTCACTGTATTTGAGAGTGACACAGAACAAAACCAACATTCCCTAATTATTGTGGTTATATTTTCCGTTGTTCGTTTTACAGAATCTATAAGCATCCTGCATTTGCAGGTAATCCATAAAATACTATGTGGAAGAAGTATGGGCTTCAACTTTGAACTAGGAAAATTAATTATTAAAAAATGACAGAATATTGTAACTGTACAAAAGTCCACTGAGGCAGTGACATCCCTCTTGCTACAGAACACACACTGTGTTGGCGTGAAGAACTGCAATGCTTTCATCATCCACCTCCTGTCCAGATCCCATTTGGACATGGGATTAAGTTTTTTGCCAGTTCTCTTTTCCAAAAATTTACCTTGACATTCAGTGCAGAATTTGAGGTGAAATCTTGTTTTCAAGGAATTTTCACTAAGCACCAACAGCTCCAAAGCAGGTTTTTACAGTGTGCACACAGCAGTTTGCTCTTTGCTGTATGTTCATGTTGAACTTCCAGCAGCATTTCTCCCACTGTTCATGGACAATGCTTCTAAAATGGTGATTAAAAAACTACATCAAGAGACTCTAAGGATTTTATTCTTGAGACAGGTGGCTCAGTTCCAACTCTTCTGAAGTGTTTACTTGGCACTCTCTAAGACGTGAGTTAAGTCATAGTTTAGACACAGCTCCCATACATGGCAGTTACATAGATTTAGCATATCCTGGTCAATAAAACAAGATTAAATAGTTTTTCCATCACTCTATCACTTGAGCATCTTTGCTTCTTGGCTGGTACACACACCACTTTGGAGTTCATGAGACAGTTTTGCACCTGAAGATAGTAATGAGTTTGAGTTCTGCTCCTCCAGCAGCACAACGATGCTGTTAGTGCTGTTGTGTTTGGTAGCAGGAATGGTAGCAGCTTTTCTTCTGTTTTGTCGTGTGCTCATCATTTGGGATGGTGACTGGTATCCCTTGCTCCCAACATCTGATGAAGTGGTTAGCATAACCATTTTGTAAGGCAAGCAGCCATTCTTTGTGACACATAGTTGTTCCCCTTCCCTTCATTCTCAGGCCCTGAAGGTCTTGTGAACCAAGCTGACACACCAAACAGATTTCTTCTTCCCCTCCCTACCAGCCTGGGCATCAGGCTGATTACTCCCTTCCTCACTGACCTTGAAGGTCCTGGGCACCCGGCCAGCCCAGTGGTGGTGATGTTCCCAGCATGGAACAGGGAAATGTAAGAGCACACGGAGAACTGCCCATAAACCCAGCTGCAAGTCCTGCAGGGGGAACTTGGGACTGGAGCTGCTGCTGAAGAGTAAGACATGGGACACCCCCCACCAGCACCCACCCCAGCAGCAGGGACACCTCCAGCCTCTGTTTTGTCTGAGGATTGAGTGGCTTGTCCTCTTTTGTCCACTTCTCCACCTAGATTATGATTACTACATTGAGACAGCAAGTCACATAGTAAAATCTGACCCAGGTGATCAGAAACAATAGGTTGAGTTGTGATATAAATTCTGTATTACGCTACTTATAAATTGTGCTGCACTGGTGCTGCTTGTAGAAATCCTGTGCCATGCTAATCACAAATTCTATGCTATACTATAATAGCATGTTAAAAAAATTAAGCTTTCATTGTAACTATGAGTTAGTGCCATCATCACTCTGCCAAGGATCCCTAAAAGAACCTGCCCATCTCCAGTGCTGGGTGACAGGGATCAAAGCATCCATCACATAAATCACTTTTTTTCTTCTGAATATGTCTTTATGACCAACAAGTGGGAGCTCATCGCTCTTGAAGAAGACACTGTACAGCTGCTACGCTGTGGCTTTAGTCAGCATGCACAAGCACAACTTCTACTTCATAACCAGCTTGCACCAGGTTGGGTGATCTTCACAGGCATCTGCTCACACTTCTCCAGTCATTTCCTGAGCCAAACCATTCTTGTCTGACTGGTTTGTCTTGGAGCCAACATCAGCCTTCTCAGGGCTTCAGGGCTGAGGCCATTTCATAAAACCTTCCTGACCAGCCTATTTCCCACAGGAATGCAAATGCAAATTGTCTTTCTTCTGGCAGTCAAAACACATCTTCTGTACTCATCCCATTCCTGGAGACACAAACTAGCTGGGGCTATAGGCAGAGGAGGATGTTGGACACGGAGCCCCAAGTGGCTGAGAGCAGGGGCTGGTGCTCCACAGCTCTCTCTCCTGAGATGACAGCAGACATGAGGAACAGCAGAGACAGTGAGCTACTGGGAAAGAGGGAATCCAAAAAGGGAGAAAACAGAGGGAGAGGAGGCTCAGATGGCTGCTGTCTTCTGAGCTGTGTTCCCTGAGATGGTATCACCAGCTCTCACAAACGTTCTCTCAGAAATAATGCAGAGGTCTACATGAATATACCATCATTATGAGTTAGTGAAGACAAGCAGCATAAAGTGACTGTTTCTAACACTGTGCCATAAAAAAGGGTTAGCACTGGTGTTCTTAGCTGCAGGGGCTTTATGGGATACATAATGTACCTGCTTTGTCTTCATAATCAGTATAACCATATTAAATACGACAAAAACAACAGAGAAAAGGGCTAATTTAAAAACCCACATAAGAGTATGGTTAACTTTAAGACTCAGTCATTAGCCTACCTAATATTTTTGTAGTCAAATCTGGTGCTCGAAGGAACAGAAGGTTATTAAGACTGAAGGCACTGGGTTAACTTACACTGCAGGAACAGTTTAAATCCTACACACACATTAAAGTGACATCCTTATGACACGATTTCTCTGCTTAATTTAGATCCTTAGTGTTCACTTCAAGTACAGTCTTTTATATACTTTTTACAACAGAAGACTAAGTACATAATATAACATAATGGTGCCACAGTAGTGCAGATACTACTATTTATATACTTGTGTCCAAGTCTGAACAAAGAATTTTGCTGGTATTCCTAAAAATTCACAGTTCAACCAGGCTGTTTAGCATTTTGGGCTTGGGAGCAATTTGTTAGCTACCATGGGGTGCAGGCACACAAGCTTTCAACACTTGGCTTAATTGGACAATTAAAACACTGCCCTGAAGCCCAAAAGACAGTAGAAGACAACTGAAGAGAAAATCAAGTCCAGGAAAATAACTCACCAACTGGTGCCCATGCAAAGGCACTATTTTTTTTTTTTTTCCTGTACTAAACTTTTTTCTCCCAACTTGAGAGGAAACAGAATCATAGGATGGCTTGACTTGGAAAGGACCTTAAAGCTCATCCAGTTCCAACCCCCCTGCCATGGTCAGGGACACCTCCCACTAGAGCAGGTTGCTCACAGCCCCAGCCAGCCTGGGCTTAAACACTTCCAAGGATGGGGCTTCCACCACCTCTCTGGGCAACCTGTGCCAGTGTCCCACCACCCTCATGGGGAAGAAATTCTTCCTAATGTCGAGCCTAAATCTATCCTGCTCTAGTTTAAAACCATTGCCCTTTGTCCTGTCACCACACATCCTTATAAAAAGTCCCTCTCCAGCTTTCCTGTAGGCCCCTAATGAGTTCATGGGTGCAAATGTAACAGAAGTCTATTCTTGTTGTCTTATTTTGGTCTTTGTTGTCTTGGTCATTTTTGTTAACGTTTGGATGGGTGGTCAATGGGAGGCAGAACATGTAAGAGCATGCATCTGCTGAAAAGTGTCTGTAAAAGTGGTTAGAATGCATTGCCTTTGCACTGCTATGTGCAAGTGGAGTCCCATCAGCTGAGCAAGTCAGGTTCTGCAGTAGTAAGTGTCACGATAACCTGTATGTTCATTACTGCATTTCAGCTAGTCTCATTTGGGCAAATTAGATTTGCATGCATAAATTGCACATAGAAACAATTATTCCATGATACAGACAGTTCCCTACCCAGTAAACTCCATCAACTGTGTACTAGTAAAAGCAACCAGTAGTCACTGCTCAGACTGACAAACAGGAGATCGTACTGTGCTTGTACAACTCACACATTGAGGACCTACCTCCTGCAACAGGTTTATCCAACGGGACATCTTCTCGTGTCGAGTTCAAAAGCTCATGCCTAAAAGATTTAAGATGCTTCAAATGTGACATACACTTTGATAATGTGAAGTTACAGCCTAGCAGAGGGACATTGTGACCCCCAACATGAAATTCCAATTAACACTGAACTATTAGAAGTGCTGGAATCCTACTGATGAAAATATTTTTCATGCCTGAGACCCATATCCACCTGAGCCATAACATTTCATGATAACATATTAAAATCATCACTGAGGTCTGAGCCATGCTTCATCACAAAGGAAGACCTAAATCAAAAAATTAACCTTTAAAAATGAAAAACTCCAAGCAGACATTCCTGTTTCCCAAATACATCTCATTTTATCCACGTCAGAGCAACAACAAATTGTAAACTTCTGACATTTCTCACAGAACTGGACTGGTTTCTGAGCTGCTCTGCTTGCTACATATTG
Source organism: Todiramphus chloris collaris (assembly GCA_025345505.1). NCBI lineage: Eukaryota > Metazoa > Chordata > Aves > Coraciiformes > Alcedinidae > Todiramphus > Todiramphus chloris. Next base: position 1,921,629 of record JANVCC010000094.1, on the reverse strand, counting down.
CAACACCAATGAACACCAGCATCAATGAATTACTGTTAACAGACAACAAATTTGACAAGAGCAGGTGCCAGAATTGCATGAAAATTAAAATCTATGCACAGTGTCTGATTTTAAGTGAGCCAAAAGGCAGATCTACACTTCTTCCTCTTTTCTGGTTATCTGCAATTGTCAGCATGACAGAAGTGAGCTTATACCTCTCAAATCTGAGAAATTAGCACCCGTGCTGATGGCATCGTGCACAGAGGCGTGGGCTGCCACCACCACCAGCTGAGTCTGACCAGTACCACCAGCAGATTCCTCTCCACTTTGAAAACTCTTGGATTAGGTCCTACCCCACTGAACAACAGCAGAACGTCAGCTGTTACTCCCAGAAGCTTCATTTCAACTGTAAATGCCCATCTGTGGTGTGAAACATCACACCTGTCTGAAGTGAAGCACCAGACTACAGAAGGTAAATATCCACCCAGTACCAGAGCTGCCACAGTTGTACCCACAGTACTGGATCTCCAAGTGCTCTGCAGCTCTGAGATCCAGCACTTGGCATCCCCAGATGCCAGCATCTCTCCCTGCACATCCTGAATTCAGGCTCGGTCCAGCCTCCCTTCCAATCCCACCTGTCTTTGCAGAAAGTAATGTCAGGGTTCTTCTAGGAAAGACACTAAGGTGAGGAAAAAAAGAGAAAGAAAGGAGCCAGAAAATCTCATGAATCTTCTGTCTTGCTTTAAAAGGGGATGATACCCTGCCAGGCCAGCTACAGCAGGAAACTGAGCCCTCAAGCAGTTTCTATGTACATTTAAGGTCTCCCTTCATGCAGGCTCTTTTATCTACCTCCAGATGCACCACAGACACGCATCCAACTAAATCACAGGAACCAGTAGCTATTTTAGCCTCAGACAGCATAAAATATCCTCAGGTCAATAGCTTTCAATGTGTATTACAGCTGCAGACATTAAGATAGTAAAAAGAGATCTGCCCATGACAAGAAGTCCTTAATATGGAAGAGATCTGTCCAGATCTCAGCCACCCCTGTGGAGCTCTGGTGATCTGATAAGCTGAATTGATCAGAGTGAACATCAACTAAAAACTACTCATTAGTACTGCAAAAAGAATGTACCAGTGGCAATCAGTTTGGAAGTTCCTGCAGATGAAATGAAGCCGTGTGGAGCCAGCAGAAAACAGGAAGTAACACGGGGACAGAATTGTACAGTTCCTTACTTTTTAATGACAAAGCGGATCCGCTCCTTTGCCAGGAGTATCCTCTCAAGCCGGGGAATGCCGTACGTGGATGGCCGCCGGAAGGGAATTCCTTCTGGCAGCCCTTCCACGTATAAGTCTTCAACGTGTGACTGGAAGAGTGGGTATGGGATAGACACTGGACCTTTTGCTTTTATAGCTTGAGCTTTAAGAAGAAAGGAAAATAAAGACATTAGACTGGCTTGCGGCTTGACTCCAATTGTTTGACATCACTCTGGAAAACATACAAATTAGCAGGCAGGCAGCAACCCCCGCAGCACATTTAAACATGCAAGCATTCATATTTGGGGAAGGTTGTTTTTGTTTTACAGGAACACCACTTTAATTCACATGAAACAAGCTGCAGACCTGCACACATATGCAGATTCTCCTCTCCTCCCTTTACTCTATAAACATTTAATAACAGAAGCCACCACCTGTTACAGCAAAGTTTCACAGTATTTTTGCTTTGTTGAACAGCACATTCTGAAACATGAAATTATCTAGACAATTATAAACCAAGCAGCTTTCAGTTCATTAGCTCTGATTATTACTATTTGTTACTACTACTGAGTTACAAGCGTTGTTATTGCCTTGGAGGAGGGGCACATAACCCTTCTTCCAAGTGAACTAAAGTTTTGGTGTGCTTTAGAAATCCAAGGAATCACTAATGCAATGAACAATCCACTTCTAACACCATCAAAAAAAACCCATGGCCCTACTAATGAAATCTTTGAAGGGAAAGAAGAGCAAGTAAGAGGTTCACCCAGAGCTGGAAAATAACCTCGATGTATTTTTCTAAGTTATGAGGACTGTAATCATACCGACACCCCTATTAGGCTGGCAAATACTGGAGCACAGCATGAGGGTTTGCAAATATCTAGAGGGATGACTTCTTTATACTCACAAGGGGATGTTAATTTTGTAGGCCATGCAACACGAATTCTCTATTACCATCTGACTGGTCTGCAAATAGTTTGGTACATTCTGCTGATTTGCTATGGAAATTAGATGCAAAAGAAAAAAAAAAAATCATTTGAGGAGAGAAAGGCCAAGCTAAGGCCAAATTCTGTACTGTGGTGTTGTGGCAGCATTTCTGAAAGCCAAACTACACTGCACCTTTTCAAGCAATGTAATGTGATGTCAAAGTGTGCCGTGGTTCAGACGTTGGTGTATATAAAATGCTCACATTAACTCACAAATTCTTAAAAGCAATAAACCAGTTTAGGTTTAAAAGGCATTTGGGTATCATATTCTTTCAACCACCTGGAAGCAAAAGAGTTTCAGGTATGTTTATCTCAAAACAGAGAAGCTTTGAAAATACTGTATCTTATATCCTGATGAGAATCAAATATCAAAACTTTAGAAAACTGTGAGAAGAACTATATTTCAACTAGACTTGGGTTCAGCTGCCAAGTATAAGATGGCCAAATCTGGAGACAGAGAATAGACACGTACAGAGAAGGAACACAAACCTGAGGATGACTCTTAATGAACAGACTAAAGAAACCCTGGTCAAACCTGTTCAAAGGAGCTGCAGAACAATCACCCAGAGAGCTGTTGTGTATCACATCAGTCCTTCATTAAGGTAGATTTTTACTGCAGTTATAGATACCTCTCCCAAAAAATTAAAATTATTCTCAGCCCTGGAGGGGTGAGTGGTGAAAAGCATAACAAATCCAGCAGATGAGACTCAGATGGGAATGTTTCTGAATCACAGTTAGTTGCACAAAGAAGGATGGGGAACATCACTAAAATCTAGATCTCTACACAGCTTCAAGCAAGAACAGCTGCAGACTAACAAAAATCCTATATATTTAAATAACTAAAACCAGATAAGTTTTAAAATTAGAGTCTTTATTTCTCTTAATTCAGCAAATGTTTTAGCAAATACTCTTCAGACAGCCTGAGAACACGGTCAGCACCACAGTCTGCAGTGAGGCTTCTTAGATCTGGAACCTTACATGGTTTTGCATCCTACTGAACACAGGTTTCATCTTTATAAATGAGTCTTGTATTTCTAAGTCACTATCTTGTGTTTACCCTGTAAGAAGTAATCCCTTTTAGTTTCCATCTAAACACAAAAATACATCCATTTTCAGCCATGGCAGCTGTAACAGATAACAACTGACACTGCTAAAACACTCTGGAGCTTCAGAAACCAACAGATCTGAGGAGCATTCAGGGAATAGTGGACATCCATAACTCATTTCAGTAAATGGGAAATCACATGCCCATATAGACAGAAAGAATCGGAATCCGATATGGAATTGGTTTGTGAATCAATGCAATGTTGTCATCCACAGGGAAAAAGGGGATAATTTAATACCATCTGGCCTGCTATGGAAAGTCAAGAATAGCTCTGTATTCAACAGGCTCCACAGGAGATTTTTAGGCTGGCTATGTGCAAACACCAAAACTAAAGCATTTCACCACGAATGATGCTCCTTTCTAGAGCAATTAAAATACTGTGAATCAGATTCTGAACCATCTTCACTTGGGGTGAGTGCTTTCAGTGGGCTGTTTAAATGTCAGATGATAGTCACACCCCAAACATGTAATAACTGCAAATCACAAAGTCTGTTCTGAAAGCACTTCCACTTTTCACTGCAGAGGATGGCCACCATTTATTCAGAAACTTCTCCTGGTGCTGTTTTAATGTGTGATATGTGGGCACAAGTGTATCTAGATGCATCTGGAGACAAATTCCAAGGTCTAACAGGTGTTCCTCTTTTTCTCTCCAAATTCCATTAACATATAATTGTTGCTTCACTGAAAATCGATCATAATCAGAAAGGAGGAATCCATCAGTGGCAACCTCTCCCCAGAGCCATTTTAAAAGATTATTTTACTTAAAGACTCAGTGTAATTACAGAAAAAAGGCCAGATAACTCAAATGCAGGGGCCCAAGGCATGAGCACACTGAAGCTCCAGGAAGCCCAGCACAACTGAAAAATAAAAGCAAGTTTCCCCACTTTGGTGCCAACCACAGGCACCCAATTTTGAAATTATTCTGCTCATCAAAAAAGCTACTTTCCCCAGTTTTAAGTCTTCTAATAACATATAACCCTTGGGTACTGGTCAGTACTGGCATGCTCCTGAGCCAACAACAAGATGCTTGTGCTTTACGGTGTCACAGGACAAGAGGCAACAGTTTGGAAAAGGAGTGTAACACATACCATATTTTTTTTCAAACAGCTCTTCAACTTGCTTTCTCAAGTCTGTGATC
>JANVCC010000094.1:1853811-1917067 GCA_025345505.1 Todiramphus chloris collaris | reverse complement strand
CAACTTGCTTTCTCAAGTCTGTGATCCGTGCATTCCATTTCTCTGAGAAAAAAAAAAAAAAAGAGAGAAAAAAGAGGAGGACACATCAGACTAGAAACAAATCTCTTGTATAATCTACATTTCCACTAAGTGAAATACACAGCGTGCTTCTACTGCTCGCTCGCAGTGCCTGTGGAGTATGGTACAGGTTGTACCTTAAAATATATGGATACATTCAGAAAGAAAAAGGATAGAATGAATGTTTAAGAATATCTCCAAAACTTGTGCAGAGTTTAAATCAAGTTTTAAAAAACAGAACCTAAAAAAACCCCAAACAACCCATAAACTAGGCTAAAGCTACTTCCAGAAATGGTTTCTCTCGGACTGCCAGGTCAGAAGCTCTCACTGACATCTGGGTGAAGTCAGTGTGCAGCTCCTGTTGACAGTCATCTAAATCTGGGCACTGAGAAGCTTAATTAGTGAAGCCTGATAAAGCTTACAGCCTGTACATGAAGTTGTTCTGGTGCAAATCTGTACAACTATCTGGGTCAGGAGGCATCGTGCCATCCTCTACCTTAATCCAGTAGTCCTCCGTGTCCTGATGTTGCAAAACATCCCCACAAATCCTATTTCTGAAAGAAGATAGAGGCTGCAAGACAGAAGTTATCCAAATCCAATCGTGTGTTCCGTGGAAAGCTGGATTAAACAGCAGAATTTTAACATCTAATTTTCTGCCTGTGACAGAGAGCACACATTCCCACAGCTTTTTGTGCCATCTCAATGCTTTTAGGAAAATGCCACAATTCTTTTGTAAATGGTACCAGATGCTGGCTGGCCTTTTAAGAACGAGTTACTAAGCAAGTGTACTTACAGCTTCCTTCTTACACTGAAGACTTGAGTCTAGTAACTACAGAGGTCAAAAAATGGGGCCATTCAAGCTATTACATTTCCAGTTGTCAAAAAATTCTTCTATCAGACAAGACAGAGGATTGAATTTTGAGTCCATATCGAAAGGGGTTTAAATATTCATTCTCAGACCAATGTAGACAACTTTGGTGGCCACGCTGAAGCTTACATTTTTTTCCATGTAATTTCATGGATATCAATAGGACAGCATGATTCAGATGTGGGCAAGAATTAAGACCTTCTTTAGAGGGGGAAGTGTGTTTTGGCACACTGCCTCACGTCCACACAAACTCTTCATTCCAGTTACCTGGCATATCACCTACATCAATTAACTTGGTTGTATTTTGAAATAACATCCTTGTGGATGTTATTAAGTCTATATAATTGCTTCTGCCACCCTTTTTACTGCTACCCTGTAGTGCAGCTTCTTAGCTGATAAACACATCTTGAGCTCAATGATTTCTACTCCTGTGTCACTTCAACCCTGTAGTGTTTCCCCCTCTAACTGCAGACGAAGCTCTTTCTGATTCCAGCATGATCACCATCTACATTTTTTCTTGGCCTACAGAACAATGGATTAAGAGCAGGTTTACCAGTAAGAAACAGAAAATAACAAGTAAGAATTTACTTACTGGCCTCAAGAGTTAGATATTAGGGAAAATTTTTACTGAGAGTGGTGAGGCCTTGGAACAGGCTGCCCAGGAAGGGGCTGGAATCACCATCCCTGGAGATGTTCAAAAAATGTCCAGATGTGGCACTTCAGGGCATGGTTTAGTGGTCCTGATAACATTTAGTAGATGGTTGGACTTGATCTTGAAGGTCATTTCCAACCTTAATGCTCCAGCAAACATCTACTACAGTAGTGACAACCAACAACGCACACAAATGATGCTCAGGTACCAAGCACATTCCTACTCCCATCAGCATGCCACACAAGGATTTTCTGTGGAAAAATGAAATGGGAAGCACACAGTTTCTCTTAAGCATGCTGCAGGCTGGCAAAACCTGTGTTCAGCAGCATGTCAAAATGGGGAGAAAAACCTAAGCACTTCCCATTGCTGTCACACTGAGACAACAGCTGAGGGGACATTCCCCCCCCATTAAAATGATATGATACAACTGCAAGACACAGCTTGAAGCTTTTGAGATTTTGATAAAATCTTTAAGAAAGCAAAAAAAAAAAAAAAAACCCATTGTGGGAAGAGATTTTTACAGACAACGTCAGATCCTTTCAGCAAAGATATTTTTAGCCTTAAGTAGTTGGTTCAGAAATATTCTTGAAATCCACCCTCCCTTCCCAAAGATTATCAATTTCTATCAAGCATTTTACCAGACACTTTTCATTCCTCCCCCTAGTTACCATTATTTTGTTTTCTACATTGTTTCCCTGCTTCCACAAAAAAACTAAGAGCACAGCAGATTATTCACCCTGATTTTCAGGACACTCAGGCTACCTGATCTCCCACTACATCAAGATATATAGGAAGTGTCTCCAACTCCCAGCTATCAAACATCTGGATCGCATCAGTGTTATGTAAAATAGTGAAACTCCTTATCAGACAAGACAGATTTCTCTCTCGAGCATCTATACCCCCCTTACCAGTCTTCAGTGCATGTGCCACTTTCATTCTGCAGCTATTCATGAGAAAATTAAACACCTTCTTACTCCTGTTCCATTATCTAATGGAAGTCTAATATTAGACTTCATTAGACAATGGTGCAAAGTCTTTTGAAATATCCAAACAGCACCAAAACCAAGGCAAACCAAGCAAAACTACCAACAATTGCTCTTTTTTTTTCCATTACAGTTAATGAAGGCTATTTCTCCAAAGCTTCTCACACTCAGCTTGTGCTTTAACCAGACCTTGCAACACCCTAGAGAGAGAATATTTTCTGTAGGTGACCCCCAAAAGTGAACATGAGGGGTAATAACCTCAATTTCAGAATAAAGATCTCTGAACAACCAGCAAAGTGCAGAACACTGTAATCTAACTGCACACAGGGGGTCAGGAGCAAAGGTTTCTTGAGAACAGCCCAGAGGGATAACCTACCAAGTCAACTCAGGAGCAACAGTGAGCAGGTAAGCTGTGAGATGTTCTTTAACTGGTTTCAACATTGCAAACTCAACTGCAATTTTAATCATCCTATTTTCTTATCTTTGCTCTCTGTGTCTAATCAACCTCACTGTTTATTCCCTTCAAGCCCTGCTGGCCTGCCAGGCTTACATGCTGTTTTCTACCAAGGGAAAATATTCTAGCCAAAGCTGCTGCAGTATTAACTGCTCAGTCTTCTGCTGATGTGGCCATTATGTTTTCCTGACCCAACCAAAACTAACTAATGCTGCATGTGGAACTGCCTGTTAGTATTAATGATCTTTCGAGGATAGCTCTCAACAATGTTTTATTCATTTTTGCTGGAATTAGCATGAAATGACATGTTTCAAGCAAAACAGATGGCAGAAGAGGTTCCATGGGGATTTTTTAATTGACCTCAAATCCCAGTGATCCTAACAAACATCTCAAATGTTCTGCCAAAGGACGTATTCCTGATTCCACAGAACCTTGTAGAAGTACAGAGATGCATGGGATACCTGCCCAGGAAACCAAACCAAGAGAAGAAATAAAGGAGAGGTATGGGGCTGCAAGAAGTCACGTGGGAAGGATCTTTAACCAGCATGTGGTTGCACTTCTGCAGTGTGAACTCTACAGAAAGTGTCATCAAAGAACACCACCCAAAAGACCCCACCTTTTTGTTTGCCTGCAGGGACCAAGGCAGGCTACTTGGCATAACAGACTCATTTGGTTGCCCTCCTAAACGTAGCTTCCCTCAGCATATCTTCACTGGTCGCAGCACGTATCAAGACAGACCAGCTAGACAGGCTCCTGAACTCCAGATTGCCATAATTCAGTACACCAGTAATTTCAGTTTTATCATCTTGTCCAAGGAATCAGCTGACAAAAATCTAGGCTTGTTTTAATTTTATTAAATTACTTGCAGCATTTATTTAGGTCACTTTGGATAATGAGAAATAACAGAGGTAGCCTCTGATGATGATTATACTGCTGCAATACACCTACAAAGAGCCCTGGGCTCTTAAATGCATACTCACACAGGCCTGTCTCACTCCTGCAGTGTGAAATTGTTTAACTCCTTTTTATAAAACAAAGCAGAGAGCAAAAAAGATCTTTAATCTCTCCCTTACCAAAATTGAACTCTCTTGCTTTTCTTCTCCCAGTATTGGCAGGTTCATTGGCTGTCTCGGTGTTCTTTGGTCTCTTGTTAGGAGGCAAGTAGTCATCATCATCTTAAAGAAACATAAAAATATCACTGTTTTAAAATGCAGAGAACTCACAGGCAATGCTGGCACTGTGCTTTATGGTGGCATCAAATTTCACAATAAATTGCTTATCTGAGTAACTTTAGAAAGTTACTGGCCTGTGTAGGAACAATTTGTGTGAGGGAGTCAACAGAAGGCATGAGAGAGCAAAAAGCAAAGCTGCTTCTGTACTTCCTAAGGAAAACAAAATCGTGTTCTGAAACAGGATCATAATCACAAAATGACCACACAACAGCAAAAGAAATGGAAATAAATTGTGCTTCCACTAATGTCTTGAAACACAGCACCTAACCAGTGGCACTAAAGCCACTGACCAGTGTCCCTGTGGTTTTCATGCTTGGATGTTGGTTGGAATTCAGCTGTATTTCTTGGATTTGTGAATTATATGTCCTGAAACTGCTTTAAAACACTCCTGAGATTGGCTTTTGCAATGCTTGCTTCTGGTAATGAGTAAGATTAAGACCACCAAATTAGCAATTTAGAAATTAGGCAATGCATTTGAGGACAATGTGGACACTTCTGGCATTACTTTCACCTTTTTATAATCCATCAGTAAAATAATTCTTACATTACCTCAGCAGAAAAGTGATAAGAGAATAATCATTAAGTTCTGGGTAGATGTGAAAGACTTTACCACAAAAGTAAAAACGTTCTAAAAAGGTTTTTTTTCTAACAGAATATAATACAACTGCATAGGTACAAGAGATGTCAGCACATAATATTATTCTTCCTGAGCAAACTATACCCTTGGTGACCTGGCCAGATGCTATTCTGTATGTAAAATTAATTGTCTTTGTCTGCTTTAACCATTTCTTTTCTCTAAGGTTGCAGGTATTGGTAATTGCACAGTCTGGTAGGGAAGATGGTGTGGATTGGGAAGTGACTGTCTAAGTAGCAGCTCACTGAAAAATACCCAGGGTTTGCACTTTTCCCCCTCTGTCTGTGTCGGAGGTAGGACTGACCTGTTAAATGAATTTCAGTTACATCCATCAGTTTTACCTTGGTTTGAAAGAGGTTTTAGTACCTTTCAGCTCTTTAGATGAGAAAGGGAAGTGATAAGTACGAAGGTTTTTTCATCTCATATTTGTCAGTATTAGACCAATAAACTGAAGCTTCACTTACAGCACCTGTAACACATCATTTCTGTCACGGTACAGTTCTAGCCTTAACTAGACATTTTCTGTGACAACAGTGTTCATAGAACAACGTGTTCTTCAGAATTAATGTTGTAAAACCTTGCTAAAATCTAAATTAATGGCTACTAAATAATGAGTATTCTTCATTTCTGATGCTTGAAAAATATCTGAAAGATTAAAATCTGTCCCACATCACACCAAAACCAGCCCAGTAAGTCCGATATGCTTCAGTATATTGTGGTTTTAAGAAAACTCCTGGACTAGATATGTTTAACAAGCAGTTCATGATCCAAAGTGTACTCAACACTGGCGTATAATCCTATTTATTCAGTGCCAAGTAATGCAGGTTTTACAAACCAGTTTTTGGCCACAAAAAAACACTCAATGGACTGAAATCAATGAACTGGAGAACGAACCTTCGATGGTGACCTCAACCTCAGGATCTTCACTTGTTTCTGAAGGGGCATGCTGGGAGGAATCTGAAGGGGGGAAAACAGGGCTGCTGAATGATGGACACAGAAAAAAAATTTAACCAAACACTCCATGAATTTGTATTTAAAACTAGCACTTGTCAAAGCAGCCCCCCCCCCCCAGCTCACTGAAACGTTATGCACAGTGTGCAACGAAAATGAAACCCAAGATATTTTACCATAAGCCTTTAAGCATCCCTAGACAAGGGTAAAGAGGTGGGGATTATACTTGCTAAACTGCGTGTGCAGCAGTGCAGGGTTGCTGTTAATGACAGTAGGAAATTCCTTATTCTTGGCTTAATAGGATTAATACAATCATAAATATTTTTTCCCCGTGTTATCGAGGATTACTGAGACTATAAACAAAGGCTGGGTGCCCCTACAGATGAAACGTTTCTTTACCATAAACACAGACTCATAGTTGTTGCACTGTAATGATTCTCCTAACAGGCTGCGAGGCCAATGATGAAAAATGAGAGGGAAATTCATAATCATAACGCTCTGGTTGGGGTGGGCTGCACCAACACAATAAATAGGATTAGGCCTAGCAATACGCAGTGGAAGAAAGAGCAATTTTGCATTTAAATGTAGTAAAGTTTAAACAAGTGAAGCTAATTATATTGGAAGCTATTTCAAAACTAAGTAGCAGTGTACGAAGGAATATATTTTGATTATTCTGGCAGAGGAAAGCTGCTCTTGTGCATTTTGAGGAGTATCTTCTTTCAGACAAGCTAGATGTAAAGTATCACTGTGGGAGCAAGTCTGAAGGAATCTCTGTTTCAAAGGCTCTTCACACAATGCCATGTGTAGTAGAGATGCAGCAGCACCTACAAGACACCTTAACTGGAGTATATTTGAAGTATGGCAAATATATGATCTAGTGAATGGAAAATATGGTACGATGTTTTGATCTAATCCAGAGTGAGTGCTGGGTAGATAACTGGCAAATGCAAAGCACAACAAAAGGAAAAAATCAGGAGGTAATGGTCTTTTAGTAGATGTGAACATAAAGCATGGTCATAAAAATATCACATCAGTTGATCACTTAGAACCTTTCAATACAATTTTGGGAAATTTAACAGTCACAAAGACTGGCAAATGGTCCTTCTAGTCCAGTACCAAATCCCTGAGAAACAGCCACAATTAAGAGAAACATGAAAAAATGTCAAAGCAGCTGGTAAGAAAATTCTGGAAGAAAACTCCAGAAAATTCTACGTAGTCAAAACCAAAGTCAGAGTCTCGGTCATTTCTTATCACACTTCCCTTTCCTCAGGCTCTCTCTCTTCATGTTCAGGCATAAAGCTCACAACATCATGCTCAGGAGAACAAAGTACTTAGATTATTTCTTCTCAAATAAGTAGAGTTGATAGTGCAGTCAGCAACAGCAAAGAACCTTATTCTCCTTTATCAAGAGAAATGCTTTTCAATTTCACATAATGGCACCTTTATCTATGTTGATATTTACCCCCAAAGGAAAACTAGTGGGATTTGTAAGAATGAGTATTGCTGCCAGCATAACTTGCCCTTAACATCCTTAAAATACTCATGACTCTGTTTTAAGAGTCAGGTGCTTAGAATGAAGCTATGCAGAATGATGTATTTTTAATATCACGTCAATGCATTGGAAGTTGGGTGGCAAGCATCCTACTAATGCCATTTATCAATTAAAAGAATCATAGGATTGTTTTGGTTGGAAGAGACCTTTCTGATCACCAAGTCCAACCAAGCACTGCCAGGTCACCAGTATTCTTAATACAGGCTTTAAGAGGCTGGAAAAAACAAATGTAGAATTCTGAAGTAAATTTATTTCAGATAGTCTTCATATACAGTAAGAAACTCCTTCCTATAATACAGACTTCCCATGTACTTTGTTCTGTACGTACCCATTCACCTCACACACAGCTGAAAGAAAGAAATGATTAAGTTGTACTCATAATATAAGCAGAAGTTTATTAAACTTTATAACCAACTATGAAACACACTGAATTTCATGAGAAACTTTTCAACTTGGATTAGTTACTAGTGAAGAACTTGATGTTCCTTTTGAGATTTAGAAAATAAATGAGATTTCCTTCTACATGTCTCTCCTCTTAGAGATCTGAAAATTAAGGCAACTGAAATTTTCATTTCTATTGAAAATTTAAGTTCCAACACCCTAACTCTTAATTCAAATCAAGGAAGCAAAGCTTTGAAAAGTAAACCTCACGTATTCCATTTCCAAAACAGAAGTAAGAAAAATTTAAGATCTACCTGTGTAGCTTTTTGCAAGAGCAATTTTTTCATCCATCTCTGATGTTTCAGAAGGGCCTGCTTGGGAAAAAGAGGATGGTTGTTAAAGTGTGTCTCCCAAACACACACATTCTCCCAGTCCATAGAGGAATTAGCCAAATAAATCTCAACTTGCTATATCATCTGCTTGTTTCATACTTTCTGTAATGCTGAACGTAGGGAAGGCTGTGTGACATATTAGGGATAGATTAAGGATAAATCCTTACTCATCCAGTTCAACAGTATAAAAATGTTGTGGGGTTAATGGCAGGGGTGTGCATTTCTTGGACTGCTGAACAGACTCAGAACAGCAGGTTTTCAATTTGTTTGGTGTTAATAAACTACTTTTAAAACATGAAATGTTGACGGTTCTGCCTTTTTTCAATGAATTTTTAATCAGCTAAATAATCCACCCCCCCAGTGTGTTAGCATTTGTATTCCTAGGGTGCCCCTTTCTGACTGTAAAATTTCTACCTACACTAAACAAACTCAGGGAGATTATAATCATTTATGGCTCTTCCAGGTTGTTTGCTTTTCATCACAACAGCTCTTTTGATGGCCAGAGATGGCCTGCTTTAAAAAGGCTGGTGCAGAAAGCAGCACACAAACGACACCTAAAAGATTAAAATAACACCCCTAAAATCCCCCCCCTGCTTAATGCTTTGGCTCTCCTGTGGGTAGGAAGAAGAGAGTGAACTGCTTACAGCACAGATGGCATCACACTGAGCACGAGATTGTTTGATACCAGGTAGAGCACAGGTAGAGCAAACCAGCTTGGGTGAGGCAGACAGGAATGTTATACTAGGACTAACTGGGCTGGGACTAAGTGTCCTGTGTAGTTTGAACTGTTCCTGTGTTCACTTGCTAAAGCAGTTTGCAGAAGATCACAGGGCTTCCCAGAAATTAGGGCTCTTCAGAGGCAGGTTTCCAAGTGGATCAGCAACAAGCATCAATAGCTTCACAACAGAAAAGCTGTTGTTAACTAAGAGTTTAAAATATTTCCCTTGCCCATCTCACGTGCACAGTAAGCAAGAAAATATAGAAAAGACTGTTGTCACAACCAGACTTTGTATTTCAGTCCATCAAAAGTATATATATATATATAGTATCAAATCCCAGGAGTTATTCAAGAAAATTAATATTTGGGGATTAAGAATCATGATTTTCTTCATAGGTGGTTACAGTAAATGTTAGTTTCAGATCGTTCTGCCTAATTTGACTGTTCATTTTTTCAAAGGGACTTTAAATTAACAGGATTTCAAGTGAGGAACCTACACAAGGTTCGTTGTTATACGTGCATTTCATTCAGTAAGTGCTGCTTTCATCTGCTCCTCTCTTTTTTTTTTTTGGAGTTTGGGTTTTTTCCCCCTCTGTATTTCTGCTTAACTCAGAGTTGCTCCCTGACTCAGTTCAAAGCACGGCTCCAGAAAGAGTGGTACTGGCACAACTGTGACACCATAGTCCAAAGACAAGAAAAAGCAGGGGGATGAGAAGGATGAAGGCAGAAGCCAGAGACACTGGTGGGGCTTTAGGCCACTTCACATCTGAACAGTGTGATCTGCAACCATTATGGGCAAGTGGGACTAAAACAGGGCATCCTGGGGGGTGCTGGAAAATGTCTCCATGGACCAAATTTGCTTTTATTTAAATCAGAATATTGAGCATATGCAGCTAGAGGGGTTTGTCATTTCCTAACGACTCTTCTCAACACACAATTACTGCAATTCCTAACACACTGACACACAGAGGCATTCATCCTATTATAAGCATATATTTTTGAGTTTATTCCTTAATTCAGAAACCCTGACAGGATTTTTTTACCTACATACCCTGCAATAGCTTCTATACTGCATTACATTTATGCCAAACACATGCTGTGACACAAATAAAAAAGGAAAAATAGGAGTCTTTGACATGTTCAAACTTGAAGAGAGATTTCTCTAGTTAAAAAGATACACTTACTAGTCTCACAGCCCTTGGGATTAGGCACAGAAAATTCAACCCCTTCATCTTTAATGTCAATAAAAACTACAGTGCAAATAGTAAACCCATCATATTTTTTTAAAGTGGCCCACACAGATTATTTTATGATACCCAAAGGGGTTTTTTTTCATATTCTGAAACTCTGACAGAGGAAAAAACAGCGTGAAAAAATAGTTTCAGGAACTAAAAAGTGTAAACCAATATATTCTGCTAGCTTAATTTAGTACAGACTAGAAAATTAGATTTGAAAGAAATCTGAAAGTTCTACCACCAGGAGGTATTAACAAAAGCAGATACATTTCCACGTGACTGCATTCATGCACATAACAGGCAGATGCACACAGGTCACATCACTTAGATAAGTGAAAAGCAAGTAAAGTGATAAGCAGATCAAAAGTAGTTTCATCTAGGAATACAAGTATGAGGAAATCACAAAACAGAAAAAAATAAGAGAAGTGAGGAGAGAACTTAATTCCACTGCAGCAGGTAGGATGGACACAAAAGCAGGAGATTTAATTATCAAGCCACAGGACACATTAGAAGTAAGCTGTTGCAGTACAGTTACACCTTGGGAGTCTGAACTTCAGATGTGTAGGCAGAGCTAAGCACTAGCACCTTGGATGAGAAAAACCACTGAGTCTTCAGAAGAGCCAACTCTGCTGTGCAACACAGGCTCTCAGAAATTCTGTAGAACTCACACTGAAACTTGGCCTTTCGTGAGCAAACACCTAACAAAGCTTTGCACCCAAATCATGTCCTTGGGCTGGGATTCTGCACGGAAGAGGAGCCTTTGTAAAAGGTGGCTATGGCCATATGATCACAAACTTCTGAAATACCTTGTTTCAAACAGGTACCTCTTCACATTCTAACAATACCTTTAAAAGCAAAAGCAGATGTCATACCCTTGACAGTCACAGCTACTCCTTCCGCTGAGCACCCACAAACCATTTACTTACACCAAGTACAAACCTCTGAGCCTCATTTCCTAATGGATTATGTCCCAACACTTCACAACCAGACCTATCCCACTTGGCAGAAGGATTTATCATCTCATGGGTTAGCAGCAGTGGTCACTTTTCTGTTTTCTTTTGGTTTTTTGTTGTTTTGGGGTTTTTTTTGCTATCATTGGTGTAGTGGGGAAATATGAGTAATATGCAATTACGAAAGTAGTATCAGAACACCTTTAGGAATCATAACATTGTGTTTTCTTGTTTTCTCAATATATTCTCTGGAATTGCCTGGGTTAAGATAGTATCTATGTGCCTCATCTTACATGATGGTGGTTGGAGCACTGCCAGCCCAGCTCTGCAGCTTTCACCCCATTAAAGTAGACATTGCTTCTAGTCACCTGGGAGATCTCCAAAGGAGAAATATTTTGTTGTTAAGAGATGTAGTCAAAGACAGTCCTGATTTTCAGTGTTCCAGAATGAGAAGAAACACACGGTTTACATTGCCATTTTGGCCTTTTTATCAGCAGAGAGAGTTTCAGTCTCACTTGGGTTTGGGATGAATCTCCTAGATTTTGACTGCCTCACTAACATTTCCAGAAATTCCAAAACTGACAGCACCGTTCAACACCAAGAGGAAAGATCTCACGCAATATTTACTCACTTCTAAGTGGTTTACAAGCTAAAGCAGTCAGTTCCTCAGCCAGTGATTTATAAGCTGAATCAGCCAATTCACAGGACACACTGTTTACAGCCTTTTCCTTCCGCTTCCAGTTCTCTTGGTTTTAACTTCAAGGCATCAGTGGTAACTGAAGGCTTGGATCCGCAAACCGCGCAGGACAACATCCGTCTTTCAGGAAATGTTTGGTCCTTAGTCAGCAACTTACTCAGTTCTGCATGGGCTGTGTCTCCAAAAAGCCTTGCTTTACTCTGCTGGTGAAGAGGGTTGAAGGAGGGACATAGCCCTGAGAAATATTCTTGATGTATTCCTGCTTTTTTTTTTTTGTAAATTGGAAAAAAAACCCAAACCCAACCAAAACACAACAAAAAAAGTATAGCTCTTAATTCTATTCTGTTAATTGATTCAGAGCTGTTCTCATTCTGGCACTGGTATTTTGACCACATTTTTTCCATCAAAAGCCTTCTAGATAACCTAGGTTCAGAACAGGTTGTTGTTGGTGTCACTTAAAGCATTTAATACTGTGGTGATCTTTATATTTGTCCAAGATCCTGGAAAAAACCCCACCCACTGCCATGCTGCTTGTGCCCACTGGTGGAAAATCGCCCCTAATACTTTATCAAAACACCCACATGAAGTTTTTGATGGCTAAAGTCCCTATTTCTCAGCCTTCTTACTGTGTACTGCTAAACCACTTCTAAATTTACTGCTTCAGTATTAACTCACGGCAACATCCAAACGCTGCAGCCCACCAGGAGATAAGAAGAGATGAAATGAACGTCCACCTCCAGGAGTAATTTTCCCCCTGTTTGATTAACGGGCGAAATTTGCATGCGGCACTTTAGTCGGCGTTCCAGGCTTGTGAGAGGAAGCCAACACTGAGAAAAATAATAGCCAGGAAAAATTTCACCAGTAAATCATTTTCTCTAGGAAGCCCCGGGCACGTTGCTGTTCTCTATCAGTTAAGCTGTTTCTTCTCGAAAATTGATAAGCCCAGATTTTGCTGGAGGGGATTTTTAGTAAGAGCAACGACCCCGAGCCCCTTTCTTTATTTTGCAGCACATCTGGGGCAGACTTGTGTCATTCCTCAGGAACACACCTCAGGATAACTGCACTTTCCTAAGGCTTGCAGAACCATCCTTCACACACAGCCCCCCCTGCACCTCTGGAATTGACAGCCCTCTGCGCGACCTGCGGCTGCAATCGGAACGGTAGCCACTCCAAGAAACGAAGGGAAGGATGCTTTGCTGCAGGGAAGGTGACGTGGGAACAGCTCTCAGCTCACAGTATCACAGGATGTTAGGGTTTGGAAGGGACCTCGAAAGATCATCTAGTCCAACCCCCCCCAGCCACAGCAGGATCCCCTAAACTAGGTCACACAGGAACATGTCCAGATGGGTTTTGAATCTCTCCAGATAAGGAGACTCCACACCCTCCATTGAATCAGCCTGTTCCAGTGTCCTGTTACCCTCACTGTGAAAAAGTTTCTTCTGATGTTTCCACAGAACCTCCTCTGTTCCAGGTTGCACACGTTGCCCCTTGTCCTATCACTGAACATCACTGAGAAGAGCCTGGTTCCATCCTCCTGACACTCAACCTTTATGTATTTATAAACACTAATGAGGTCACCCCTCAGCCTCCTCCAAGCTCAAGAGACCCAGCTCCCTCAGCCTTTCATCATGAGGGAGATGTTCTACTCCATCATCTCTGTGGCTCTGTGCTGGACTCTCTCAAGCAGCTCCCTGTCCTTCTTGAAGTGAGGGGCCCAGAACTGGACACAATATTCCAGATGCAGCCTCACCAGGGCAGAGTAGAGGAGGAGAACCTCTCTCAACCCTCTAACCACACCCTTTCTAATACACCCCAGGATGCCACTGGCCTTCTTGGCCATGAGAGCACATTGCTGGCTCATGGTCATTCTGCTGCCCACCAGGACCCCCAGGTCCCTTTCCAACTCCACGGCACTCCATCACTCCTACCAATATGCTCACTTTTGCCTTGTTTTAAATGCAAGTTTGGAGGATTACACTGGGAAGGGGAAAAGGGGGGAGTTGTGAACCGAGCACCATTTTATCTGAAAACACATTGCTCTTCACCAAGCAGAAGAATTAAATTTAGAGTTCTCTAAGAACTAAAAGACAACAGAAATTCCACCCCCACCGCCTTGCAATCCAAATTTCCTACGCTTCCTGTGGAAGCATATTGCATAAGTGGGATTTTTCAGCTCAGACAAACACGCTGCAGTACAATGGTTTACTAGTTTGTAAGGAAGAGATTTCAGCACAGACTCTCTTCAAACAGCATTGGATTACACCTCAGGCTATTGGCCAAATTCTGACACTGGTTTTATGCATGACATAGAAAGCCACAAGGGGCTGAAAAGCAAAAAGATGACAGGACTTGGCTTTGGAAGGTAAAATTATTAGGTTGTCTCCAAAAAAGTATCTATTTTTACAACATTATATCATGCCCCTGAGGCCAGGCAATGTATAAATACGAAGAAAAAAATAATCCTAATACCAGAGAATTCACCTTTCCAATTCTGAACTTGAGTGGTGACATTTTGCTATGCAGTATGCTCCAGATCTCTGAACTGTGCTGGCACACTGCTAGAGACGTGCCAGCAGGGAAATATTAATTCCACAATCCTGTAGTTAGTTACTAAAGCACATTAGAAAACAATCTTAAGACTCTTTGTGTCTAAACATGCACAAAAACGTTATCTCAGTAACATTATAAAAGAAAAGGATGCTCTGGTTTGCAGCTCACTGTTGAACACACAGCTGTCCTTCAGAGACACGCGGCAGCTTGGCTGTGCTCCTCTGCACTGCTCACTTAACCTCACGACACATGCAAACAGGCTGCAATAACAAGTTTAGGGTCCTACTTATTTTATATGGCCATTTATGATCACAACTTCTCAATTACTGTTCATTTCAACCTACAGAAATTACCATTCCCCCCCCCCCCGTGAGGTTAACACGCTGTATTAACTGGATGCACAGAGATGAGGCAAAGCAACTGAGAGAGACCTTGAAACAGACACAAAGGTGCACAGCTCACAAGTATTGTTATGCTTTGCCTATATAAATACACCATAGAAGAAAAGTGATCAATACACTGTAGGAGTTCATGAAACTTTAAATGGAAGAAAAGATTCAAGCAGTGCTCTAGACTCAGGATTTCCTGCTTTCTAGTGCTTCTCTAGACTCATCATTTCCTGCTTTCTAGTGCTTGTTATGGCTTATTTCCTGTTCAAAGTCTGCATACTAGACCCTCAGGAAAAAAAAAAAACCCAACAAGCAGTTCTAAAGACTTCTGGAATTCCTCCTTCAGCCCAAACACACATATATGGGTATGGTGATGTTGTACTTCAGCTCTTTTTGGTACTTTGCAGAGTAACTTAAATAATAGCCAGCATGGAAATGTATCCTAACCCAGCTAAGTAATTGCACATCTAATGGCCAAGAATAAGTAAAAACAGAGGCACAGAAAGAGCAACACTTCAACAATCAACCCTTTTGTAAGATAAACACATCTGAAAGTACGCGTCAGTACCTGGAATGTTATACTGATAGTAGTCAGGGTCATCTGATTCCTCCTTCACTGTTACTGTTGCCATTTCCAATGAAATTCCTGTAGAAGCAACAATGGACTCAAATATGGAAATGAATAATAACCAGGTTCTTAAAAAAAGACAAACAAAACATCCACTAAGATCCTAGCAGCTCTCTAATCAAAAAACAAAAGGGAAAAAACCCCAGACCCCCCCACATTTAGTGTCTCAGCACCTGAAAATAAGTGCTGAGCTAGAACAACGGTAACAAAGTGACCTGCTGGTTTCTTATATTTTAGTTTGGTCACCATCAGAAGGGATTCAGGATTAAATGCTTTCCTCCAAACTAGGAATCTTTGCAAATGCTACCATGGACCTGAAGAATTTATAAAAATGGTCTCCTTCCTTTTTGCCCACTACCTCAGCCAAAACAACAACAACAACCAAAAAAACAAATCAAATTTTAGCACTCATTGTGCAGAAAGTACTTCTAGAGCTATTCCTGCTGGCATCTCTGTGCAGCCAAGTTCAGACACAGTGTGCATCAAACTGATGGAGGAACACCAAAGGACCTCCGTGGCTCTTGGATTCCTTCAAGTGAAATATCCCCTCCACAAGCCTTCACAGCATCCCCTAAAATGTCTTCAAAACATCCCAACTAAAAGGAGAATTACTTAAAATGCCTAGAAAGCAGCACGGGACGGAGTCTGGGACTGCCTCAACAAAAAGCTCAAGTTGACTCTTTGCATACATTAAGCTAAACGTTCACCGTGAAGGGTTCTCAAACCACAAGTTTAAACTTGTGAAGCACAAAGAATTAGAGGAAAAAAACCCCACAACAAACAACACCAAAAAAACCCAACCACCTGACTAAATATAAAACCTTCATTCTCATACAAAACACTGAGCCCAACCCTGGGGAGTCACCAGCTTATCTCCAAGCACACACCTGCCAGCTCACTGCTTGTAAAGGGATTATTTATGCCTTTACCTCCAAGCACACGCTTACCCACTGCTCTGCGGCAGATCACAGAGCCTTGTAGCATCACCTCCTACCTGCCAGGGGAACTTTGGAAGCCTTGGGCATTTTGTAAACACTAAATAATGCCTTTTACACGTTATTATTTATTTATTTACACCTTAGCTAGAAAATGGGCACTCTGTCATTGTCAGTGTTTTAGTAACGTTAGCAAAGAAACCAAGTTTTCCTCTCCCCATCAGGGACAAAGTGGTCTTGACTTAGAACGAGATTAAAAACACAGGATTTTCTTCTTCACCACTTTATTTACAAAGATAAATTATTTTAATCTACAAAATTGTATATAATCTCCTTCTAGAAATGGAAACATTTGGCTAATGTTCAATCCTTCCTAAAAACTCCAACTGAAAAGCGAGTCATTTTACAGGGAAAAAAAAAAGTTTTTCCTTCTCACAAAGGATCTTTTTGTTGCTTTCTCCTTGGAGCTTCCTAGCTTTGCTTAAATTCAGCCTTCTGAACAGAAATGGAGCAATTTTTCTTGCAAATAAGGGCATAATTTTGAACATACCAGAATCCTCATTTGGTTCGGTTTTCACTTGAACAGGAGGACAACTACAAAAATAAACAAATCAAGCACACTGACATTACAAAAAGAAAAAGAAAAAAAAAAAAAGAGTATTGCATTTCTGGAAAGTTCTTCAAGCTTTACAGGTTGTCAAGTAAAATCAACCTCCCGGTGTCTTTTTCTAACTAGGAACACAAAAGTAAAACCCCTGCATCTTGGCTCATCTGATTTATCTCGAGGGAACTGCCTGGAATCTCCTATCCTTACATTTTCAGGACATACACTTTATTCAAAGCATGTTCCCCGTTTAATGAGAAGCAAACTCAGAAGCACACAAAACTGATCCCTATTTTCACATTAATCATGTATTGGTTTTTAATCTATTCCAGATATAGACTCTTATTTGACTAAAAAAATAATTTATTTTAGATTTTTTCATTGAGGAGGTGGAAGGAAACAATATTACATCCATTCCCCACCGCTGCCGTGTCATAAAGCATGACAAACTTCTCCCTAACTGACAGATTGTGAATTAAGAACACTCATTGGGCTAATTAAACCAAGGGGAAACTTTGCCATCTGTTTAATTTGTAACAGTTTCCCCCCACATAGTGGGCAAAAGAAAAAGAAAATTCAGCTTCATGCTTTTTATACTCCCAGGCAAGCAAAAGTTATCCAAAGTGGTCAGAAAAAGGTCAACTGGATAGATAAAGCACATTAAGAGGAAGTTAAACTATATGGACATACATAGTAGATACAAAAAAAAGATGTATTATATTAAATTCACCTTCCACCCGGAGGTATAATCGAATGTGAAGGATCTGTCATATGAGCTCCTGAAAGTTAAAAGACAACCTTTGAGTTTCCTGTATTCCATTTACCTTAAATACAAATTGAAAACATAACATTGATTTCATGAAGCAAAAAGCTGCTCACATTTTACAAATACATGTATTTTCTGTATTCAAAGATACGAGGGAAAGATCTTATTAAACTGCTTTATTAATCTATAAAGCAACACCAATACAAAATTGCTTCAAAAGTGCCTTTCACCCTACTTTTCATTGCTTCCTTTCATGATGCTAAGTGAAAATCTTGGGAAACAAAGGTAAACAAATCTTTCACCTAAATTCTGCTGAAAGAAAATGGATAGTTGTACAGAGATTCAGTTTAGTCCTAAATCGCAGCTACACGCAAATAGATTATGGTTTTAGAATGTCATTTACCACACTAAAAACCTGTCTGGTATTTTCAGGGGAAATATATTACCATAATCTCTGTAATTTCCTACTCTCTAGTCTTCTTACTGGGCACAGGCAGCACATGTCTAATTTTACTAATCCAGCATCAACTCCTGGCTGTTTCACCTGCAAAAAGTTAAACTTCTCTTTTTTTGATGACATTCTACAGATTGTTTCATAAAACAAATCCTCCCATGTACAAATTCTGCACATAAAGCAACATGATCCCATGAAAGGAAAAGGACAAGGGATTTCTTCTCAGCTAGAAGGGAATATTGGCAGAGTTTAAAAAAACTCCCTCCGTCTAGCTCTGATTTTTTAATACCTTGAGGCTTTCACAGGAACTACAACAACTAGTCACTTCAGAAGACTAAATAAATTTTTAAAATGCAATATAAACGCCAAAATCAGCTACGGATCAGAACACAGAGCACTGCAAAGAATTGGCATCTTCTAAAAATGCAGTGCAGTCCTTCAGCAGTTCACTTCTCCTTTCCCAAAGATAATATCCAACTCAGGTATTTAAATACAGCAAAAGGAGGAAGAATACAGTAGAACAACTTTTATCTCCAAACTGTTGCTCCTGGCACAACGCACAAAGGAAAAGGTTATGGTTCCATAAATAAGGAAACACACAGTCTAGGAATTTCTGCAGTTTGCCACTTTACCCCCATGACCAAATCCTGTGTCTTTATCACTATCTGAACTAAAATTGTCATCGGTTTCTGTTTAGTCTGAGTAAGCAGTAACTTACCGAGGTGTTTCTTTGGCTCTAGGAAAGGCCTGTGGGGAAATATGGAAAGAAAAACCCACAGCTTTAGCAAAGACATCATTACTCACTTGGTAGTGTAACATGAAAGAGAGAGCACTCCTGTTTGAGAGAAACAGGCTGCAACGTATCTAATTAAAAATGAAAATGAAGGGGACTTAATTTAAGTAAGTCCACCAAAGGGGACAGACCAGCACAAGAGAGTGCAAATAACCTTTTGATGATAAATGAGATCCCTGACTTGTTCTCCAAAATCCATTTCAGGGTTGAAACGTCGTAATTTGCTGGGTGTTTAAATGCAAGTCCTTCGGGCAGGCCCTGCACTACCACAGCAGACTGGTCCCTCTGAATCTTCTCATAGGGCACAGGTACCACTGTTGACTTTCCTAAAGCTTTACCTAGGAGCAAAAAAAAAAAAAAAAAGGGATTGCTTTAAGGTCAGGAGTGCTCAAGTTAGCAGAAGGATGAGTTCCTCATAAAACTTCTTACTCTGGAGAGGACTGGAGCAAAAGCAAGGTGCAGATGCAGATCTCTACAGGAAACCAAGCACTGCTGGCATTACCATCCACTGGAACCAACTGAGAGAGAGGCTTTCTTGAAAGAAAACTAAATGGATTGGGCTGTGTAATAATCTCAAATCACATCCCACAGAACACATTGAGAACAAAACTACCCAATATCTATGTGTGGTTTACAATGGGCTACTAAAACTTAAACTTCTCACCTTAATGGCAGTACGGTTGGAAGGCAAAGTCATGCAGCACTTTCCTCTTAGCTGGAATAAAAGTTTAGAAATCCACAACAGCTGTTTAGAAGACTTTAAAGCACCCACCATAGCAAAAGCAGAAAAAGTCCTCCACAGACTTTCTGAGAGCTTCCAGTTCCACAATATCCACTGTCAGTCTGTTTACAGGTGGCTTTGTTTTCTGCACTTCTGAAGCGCTCTCCTCTTCTGTAACACCTGGCAGTTATTTATAAAAAGAAGACAAAAATAAAAGAAAATATTAAAACTCTCAGTACCTAGTCCCTCCAGTTTAGACTACAGAAGGATCCTTGCCAGAAAATTGTAAGAACTTGTTTGCTTTTTAAGTAAGTGCACTTCTCTATGTACATGAGCAATGAGCAAATTTGAATTTACACCAAAATCATTATATCCTCCTTACAGCCTTTGTAAATATCACCCTCTGGGATGTAGGAATGATGAATTAAGAGACATATCCAAGCAGGTTTTTTTGGCATAAAGAGGCAGAAAACGTTATTAATCTCAGGAGAGGATAATACAGTAAAAATAAAATGCAAAACTGCCAAGAAAAGAAGGACCAAGACAGTCACCAGGGGAAAAAGTAAAATGCCTGTGTGGAGGCTCCAGCAGCTCTCTAGTGCTACGCATGACATCTTAGGCAGCAGGTATCTTATATCCTGGTTTGTTTCTGCTGTACGTGCTTAGCTGAACTTTGTATAGAAGGCATCTGACTTTTGCCACAACAGCTCCTATGTCTTTCAAAAGATGTTTCAAGTGCACATCTCTTACTGCTGAGGAGGAGTTGCAAACAAGCCACCATCAGGAGCAACAGAGAAGATCTTGTCTCTACACCTTGTTCTAGTCCCTCAGCAAAAGTCATTGCAAAAGGAGGGAGAGAATAACACTTGCAATATTAAAAAGCAAGTGGAAGCGATCCTTTCAGGTGGCAGCTTTGCTTTCTTATTGTTCAGTTCTGCCAGATTTCCCCAAGAATCACCCAGCAAAACCAGGGGAAAACCACAGAGATATTCTGCACAGAATCACAGAGTGGAAGGGGCTGGAAGGGATTTGGAAGGGACCTCGAAAGATCATCTCATCCAATCCCCCTGGGAAAGCAGGATCACCTAGATTAGAACACACAGGAACAGATCCAGGTGGGTTTGGAGTGTGTCCAGATAAGGAGACTCCACAACCTCCACTGAACCAGCCTGTTCCAGGTTCTGTCACCCTCACTGTGAAGAAGTTCCTCATTTTTCCATGGAACCTCCTGTGTTCCAGGTTGCACCCGCTGCCCCTTGTCCTATCACTGGACATCACGGAGAAGAGCACACGCAAGAAAAAGCGAGGGAGGCCCATGTTCTATGTGCAAGAGAGAGATGGGTGCTGAAGATGTGTCAGGACTTCACCGTGAGCAAGCAGAGGGGTAAGTCTGAAGTGCTGCGATTCGTGTCACCAGTCACAGAATCACAGAATCACTCAGGCTGGAAAAGCCCCTTGGGATCATCGTGTCCAACCATCAGCCCTACTCTACAAGTTCACCCCTAGACCATGTCCCCCAACACCACATCCAAGTGATGTTTAAACACATCCAGGGATGGGGACTCAGCCCCCTCCCTGGGCAGCCCATTCCAATATCTCACTACCCTTTCCGTGAGGAATTTTTTCCCAGTGTCCAGTCTAACCCTACCTTGTTTCAGCTTGAGGCCGTTCCCTCTGGTTCTATCCCTAATTACCTGAGAGCAGAGCCCAGCACCAGCCTCTCTACAATGTCCTTTCAGGGAGCTGTAGAGAGTGATGAGGTCTCCCCTCAGCCTCCTCTTCCTCAAACAGTCCTGCTGGCGTTGTAATTCTACGCTAACGCAAGAAAAGAAACATCAGTCTGAACAACTGATTACAAAGGGGTTGTGAAATGAGCTGAAGCAGCAATGCTTTTAGTAAAAATACATTTATCATCTTAAAAAGTCTTATCTTCACTTAAAAGAGAATCTCTTCCTTTTCCCCTACAGATCACAGATCTGCTTTGTGTCCTGGAAACCCACCTCCACGTCACATTTAGCTCTCCAGCAATTCAGGCCTGAAACTTTTGCTTTCTCTGCAACGTGACAGGGACAAAAATAATTCAAAAGTAGAATATTAATATATACCTATAGCATAGGTGCTTAATTAGCAACAGCTTGTAAGGTTTGCCTGAAGGCTCAGGGATAGGAGACATCAATTTCCATTTATAGCTACATGCAACATTGCTTTTTGGGTGGGGTTTTTTCCACATAAGAGCTTGATTCACCGAAAACGCCTTTACTGCCAGGAGCTTCTCAAAAGTGTACCCACACTTTCTAAAAATAATAAGCAAAACAAAAATAAGATGACAGCACTGCTCACTTCCCATTAGAATGAAAAGCAGACAAAAAGACATAGAATCTTTAGAACAGATCCCCTTACCATTGCTTTTTATTATGTGATGTTAACCATCTTCCTAAACTCATATTATGCTTCTGCCTCCCTAATCTCTCCCACGTTGGTTGGCCAGCACCCAGCAGGACTCAGGCTACGTCTGGGAGGGGATGCCTGAGACAAGTGCAACAAGACCTGGATGGAAGAGGAATGGGGGCCTGTATTTACAGGGTAACTGGTTCAAGGAGGGTAAGGAAAGGTTATGTGGCAGAAGAATTGCATTCTGGGCAGCTGGGAGGATGCTGCAGGATCAGTCCAGTTACTCTGCACAAGCTATTCCAGATTCAGCAGGTTTTCAATGACCCAACTCCTAATGATCCTCATTTTGCACAGGGTGCACAGTTGAGTGTCTCTGTCGTCTTGTACTACCCAGGTGCTTTAGTTATTCAGAACTCCCTTCCCCTGACCTGTCCTGAGCAGCAGCAGAGTAGGTTTCCCAGTCCAGCTGACCACTTGGGTGGAAAAGGAATGTCCCAGCTGTCACCATCCTTATAAAATGGATATACTCTAAAACAAATAGGTTGCTTTGAAGTTTAAAAAAAAAAAAAAGCCCCCTTACAATTTTTTTTTTGAGGGAACAAAAAATTAAATACTTGAAGTGATCAAATTTTCATTTGGCAAGTTTTACTTCGTTGCGTGACAGCAATTCAATAGCTACAGCCTGACCTCTGCAGGGGCAGATGCTGTATGTAGCCTCCTGCCTTAAAGAGATGCTCTTATGCTTATAAACAGAAAGCATGCCTGGCTCCAGAGCTCCTGACTCAGAGGTCGTGGGCAAGCTGCTGTTTGGAGAAGGCTGGGCTGAGTTTCTCCTGCAGAGCTGCGCACACCCCGCCGGGTCACAGACCAGTCACAAAACCAGCACTGGCTGCATCTCACCAAATAATAAACAAAAACTAAGCTTTAGCAGAGAAACAATTTCCTCTAAAACATGATCTGGAGATGCTACAAAAACACCAGGGAAAAGCTGGTAGGATTCAGTATCTGAAGCTGATGAAGCCCAACACTCCTCCTGCAAGAGCTGTCAGTCCCACGGAACGTAAGTCATCTTACAACATCAGAAGGTTTTAATCAGGTGGGTTTTAATCCCCAGGTAGAGAAAGCCAAGAAGTGATTGTAAGAGTATTAATGTCACCCCTGCGCAGACACTCCGAGAGGCGACTTAAGGACAACAATTATTTTGTGGCAACACTCATGTACATACTGTTTATCATCTGTGCTCGTGGAAAATTACTCTCTGAAAAGACCTGTGGGCAATGAAAGAGGGAAAGCAAATGTGTGCGTGGCTAAAAGCATTTTGCTTTGTTTTATAATGCATCCACCCTGTGAGCTTCTTAAGGCCATCCAGTTTTACAGTTCAGGATATTGGACAATCACCTCAAATTAAAGAAAAATCATTTTATGATTATCAAAAGATCACTTAAGCCACAAGAAAAGCAAATCACCTGAGGCTGAATTTAGAAGCCAGGGAATTTCAAAAAGATCAGCTATCTACAGTGATTTTCTGTTTGCAGCTCTGAGGGAACAAGATGGGTGGTCTCCACTTTCTTAGTGGGTTTTTTAAATGAGCTGGTAACTTCACATCCCTTAACTGCCTACCCAGAGACTGAACATGAAAGGTTTCTGACCATCAAACCGAGCAACCTAGCTCCACTAAGGCTATAAGAGACCAGCCATTCAGATCTGAAATAAACCCAGAAAACCAGCAGAGAGCTCTGAGCTAAGCAGGGCAGGGCTAAAGGTGCTAGAAAGAAATGGGATCCAGGCTGGGACATGACCTGCCAGAGTCTGTTTCTGACACATCTGTGGAGGCAGAGGCAGATGATGGAAGCAAAGGAAGCACCCCTGAGGAAGGAAGGCAAGAAGTGTTCTTGTAAAACTCTTTTAAAATCATCTGTGCAACAGAAGTTTTTAAAATGTGCTTTTCTCTTTTTGAGAATTCGGGAAAAGGGGTAAACAGACCTGTAAAACAAGGCAAATGTCAGTAACATAAAACTTAAAAACAGATTAATTCATTGCTAATACCAGGAGAAAGAGCTTGCAAAGGAGACCATCAAAAATGCATGGCTACCCAGGGATGGCCACCAACCACTTCAGGTAAAGCCCTTTTACCAGTCTGGGAAGTTGAGAGGGAAACAAAAAAAAAAAAAAGAGAGAAGGAGAACAGTAGTGAAAAAACAAAAAAATGAGCATAGCAGGTCACAAGGTAAAGCTAAAACAGTTATTGCCATGTTTTTCATTAAAAGCTATGCTATTAATGCAGACTCCAGCTAATGAGTACATATTAACTTAACTTGTGAAAAATAAGCAGTGCAGGACAGCACAAAACCCACGCTTGTGTTCATTTCAAAAGGTGAGGCAGAAAGGGACTGTAACCTGAACCACTGAAGTGAGCTCTCAGAGACAGCAATGGCAAAATACCCCAGCTTTTCCAGTAAGAAAGATGGGGAGGATTGCTTTGCATTTTATTTTTATTACTTGTAACTGCAACTGTTTTAGTGAGTGCTAGGAATGTTATCTTGACACTAATTCCTAAGCACGCGATTTATTAGGGATGAATTGATCAAGTCTTTAAGGGTAGATGCTTTAACTCACATTTTGTAAATACCAAATAGAAAGTGATTGAAGCCTAAACCATAAAAGCACTTGGGGATTCCAAGAATGAACACAGTTCAGTTCATTTATCAAGCAGTTAAAACCACAACAGAAAAACTCCCCCCAAAATCTAGGGGTGGGGCAGAAACAGATACAAAATATGAATTAGTGCTTCTAGTAAACACAGTCTGATGTGAATTCTTCACCAGACTGGGAAAGCAGAAGCCCAGAGTGCTGGAAGCAGTCACGATGTATGTAACAAACTGTCCCAGCTTTCCAGCAGGAACATCTGAAGCTTCATCTGAAGCTAAGTAAACAAGTACATCCCATCAGCTTTAGCAATCAGGACTCTCCAGACACCTCTGTAACATCCTAGGGAGATGGGGACCCCCAGAGCCAACTCACAGAGAGGCCAAGGCACAAATGCAGAAGACCATCTTGCACAGAGAGCTGCACAACAGGAAAGGAGATGCACAAGATGAAGCCAACAGTTACCATGCCCACGACCCTCTCAAGCAAAAAAGGATTATGAAAGTGTTCCCTAATGAACTCCAGACAGAGCTGGCCAGGTTAGCACAAACACAGCACTGAACAGGCATGATGCAACCTGGCTCACGTAATGTAAAATGGACAGGGGAACACTCACGTGATGCCCTCCACTAGCAGAGATGCAAGGTCTGAACTCCCAAGTGACAGACATGATAGAAGTAAATACATCATGTTTGCCAGCCCAATGTTTGCCTCCCCATCCCTGGAGACATTCAAGATCCTGCTTGATGGGGCTCTGAGCAACCTGATCTAGTTAAAGATGCACTGCTTACTGCAGGGAGTTGGACTAGGTGACCTTTACAGGTCCCTTCCAACCCAATGCATTCTATGATTCTATGCATTAGTCTGGGAAATGGTGATGGGCTACAGCCAGTGTGGCCCAGAGCAGACATCCATCTCTTCTGGTCTTGCAGTTTAAAGAAGTGCAAGTTATTCCAAGTCGTCTGCTGCAAAAAGAGAGGTGGCAACTCAGGAACACAACGGAGAGACACAGCTGAGTGAATTCCCATTAAAAGTAACTGGGAAAAGCCTGTTCCAGTAGATACTCAAACAGAATAAGCATTTAGAAGGGGTTGTTTTAAAGAGGCCACTCCCAAATAGCTGGAAGGAAATCTGGCACAAAAAAAAGAGGTTGAGAGATACAGAGGTTCCTGTATCTCTGAGCTCTGCTTTGGTAACAGGAAAGCATCCTGACAATCGCGGCTTTAAAACCCAACTATTCTAACATCCTTCTTTCCTGCTGAAGTGTAATGTGTACCCATTTTGGAGCACACTGGAAGACCAAAGCTAAAGCAAGAATCATACAGAGAGCTGCCCATTTGCATTTCAAACAGGTAACGGATTGGTGATGGCACAGGCGCAACTCCAGCAGCGGTTTGTCAGCACCCATCCTCCACCGGGCTCTGTTTTTCTTTCATTTACTATTTATGTCTATGATTTAATGATTCCTTTCTCTTCCAAAACATTCTGTAGCTTCAGGAGCAGCGAAAGCCTCAGAAGTCTCAGCTGGCCACAGAACAGATTAGGGCCAAAGAAAATGACTGTGGGAAACCAGTTTCCACACTGGCACATCATCATCAAAGAGAGACGGTATTTCTGAAGTACCTGTGTTGCTGTCAAGGGATTAGCCTCTGAGCAAGATGAAAGATCTCAGCCAGTTACAGAATGGCATTTTCACCATGATACTGCAGCACATAACCAGAGACAAAGATGATGATGACAACTGTCCTTTAGATATTATAAAGAGGACAAACAATACAATCAGTAGCAGTTAGACCCACTAATAAGTTCTGGGCTGGAAGCACAGAACCATGGAAAATTAGATCTGGTGACTAGAATGGACATGGAAGTCAGGTGAAGATTTGGTGGTCTCTGTTGTTATGGCACTGAGGAGGAATTTGGTGCAGGGTGGAGGCCTTGTGGTCCCATTCTTCTGCTTGTCTGTCCCGTTCTCCCGCTTATCTCCACGGTTATCTGCTTCTCGCAGAAGTTACCAAGGAAGTTAGAAATGTTTTGTGCAACTCCTGAAGGCTGACCACAAGAAACAATGGCTTGACCACAATCCCACCCCCTCACTTTGCACAATAGTGGGTAACAATATTATCCCTGTTTCAAACCTAATTGGGGGGTGAGAATTCAACACCAAATCTCAGGGACAGATCAATGGGTTTGTCTTCCTCACCCTCCCCAGAAGGGACATCTTTTGGTAAGATTGTGTGCTCTCCTAGCAGATTAAGCTTGTGATTGCAATTATATTTCAGAGCTATAGAGCCAGCCTGCAGCTTAGTGCATTTATCTCTGGCAACCTTAAAGAATCTGTATGTGTGTATGAATAAACTGCACTGTTTGTGTACCCAATGCTCCTTCTGAATGTGGCCAGACCCCAGCAGACAGGCTGTTTGTGCTTCTGGTGTCAGACCTATAGTCAAGGCAGTAATTGGCCTACCTATTAAGAGATAAATCCAGCCACCCCTAGTCCCTCTAATCTCTGAGGGCCGGCTAGAACACAGGGCATTCACCTCTTAGCAAGTTTACCCATCACTACAGGCAACACCCTGTTATTAGAGTTAACACTGAAAAGGTAGTTGGCTGCTTCTGTACATGTCTGGGGATTCAGCCTGTACTCAGCTCCAGGTCTGGGGATTCAGCCTGTACTCAGCTCCAGGTCTGGGGATTCAGCCTGTACTCAGCTCCAGGTCTGGGGATTCAGCCTGTACTTAGCTCCAGGTCTGGGGATTCAGCCTGTACTCAGCTCCAGGTCTGGGGATTCAGCCTGTACTCAGCTCCAGGTCTGGGGATTCAGCCTGTACTCAGCTCCAGGTCTGAGATATTCCGCTTTAGAGCTGAAAAGCCAAACACCCCATTTAGATACTGCTTCTGAATTACTACAGGCATGACAAATTAGACATACAGGATATAATCAGAGGTAATCACAGTAGTAAGGAAGAAGCAAATAAACTGTATTAATACGTCATTTACATCACTACTGGAGCATCCAAGCAAAGTACCATAAAAGGATGCTACCTGAATGCAGGGTGGAGTGGAGCCGGGGGGGTCACTGTGTTCTCCCAAGGAACAAGCAATAGGACAAGAGGAAACAGACTCAAGTTGCACCAGGGGAGGTTTAGGTTGGAGCTGAGGAACAATTTCTTCCCCTCCAGGGCTGTCCAGGGCTGTCCCAGGCTGCCCAGGGCAGTGGTAGAGTCCCCATGATCCGTGGAGGGGTTTCCAAGCCGTGGAGATGTGATGCTGAGGGACAGGGGTCAGTGATGACCTGACAGTGCAGGGTTAATGGTCAGACTCCATGACCTGAAAAGTCTTTTCCAACCAAAACAGTGCTGTGATTCTATGGCTCTGTGATACACCCAGACTAGCAGGAGCACAGTCCTACACACACTAACTACCAAGCTGCAGTGTCAGCGGCCACCTCTGCAGATTTAGTCAACAACATTTTTAAAAACACATCTAAAATTAACCCAGAGCTACTGAGTTAATAAAAACATTCACACTACTGTAGCTTGACTCCCACCCATCATCTTCTAAATACAAGATCCGTGCACGATGCCCTCGGGCCTGCAGGACCAGTCTGTTCAGCACTGCTTCAAGAGGAAGTGCCCAGATAAAACACCGACGGGATCAAACACGTAAATAGCTTCAACCAGTAGAGAAATGAAAACAAGCAGCAAGACATTCCAAACAGAGCTTCAGCATGTTAGAATTTGTACTTAGACCAGCCTGTTACACACTCTACTGAGCTTAAAAGATTCTGAAGGCACGGATTTCTACACCATGCTTTTTCATCACCTACAAAGAGAACACATTTCAAGAAAAATAGCCTGATTTATGGGCTGTTTAGATGGCTACAGGCAGGTGTCATGGAGACTTTCAGAAGCTTTGCTCTACAATTTTAGGTACCTAAGTTGCTTTGTAGGCCATGCCCTATTGCTAGCATTGCTTTTATTATTGCCAACACTGGAGCTCACTGCACCTGTGGTGATGCAATGGAGGGTATTGGCATTTTTTATAGGTCAATCCCAAGGAAGTAGTGACTATTTTATATCACCAAATACTTCTAGTTTGAAAAAAGTATTAGGCAATTTGGAGTGCGTGTACCTCTTGCCAGTAAGAACCAGTGCAAGACAGATAAACGACAGGAAAACAAAGGAAGCTGCTGCCTTCAAACAGTTGGACTTTAGGGTTGTATTCTCCATATGCATTTCTCCATAGGGGATGACTCCAGCCAGCACCACAAATTCCTCTCTATAACTACCAGAAGAGAGCCTGTAGTGAGGTGGGTGTTGGTCTCTTCTCCCAGGTCACTAGCAATAGGACAAGAGGAAATGGGCTTAAGCTGCCCCAGGGGAGGTTTAGGTTGGATGTTAGGAACAATTTTTTGTGCTGAGAGAGTGATGAGGCCTTGGAACAGGCTGCCCAGGGAGGGGGTGGAATCACCATCCCTGGAGGGGTTCAAAAAACTCCAGATGTGGCACTTCAGGACATGGTTTAGTGGTCCTGATAACATTTAGTAGACAGTTGGACTCTACGATCTTGAAGGTCGTTTCCAACCTTAATGATTCTATGATTCTCTGTGGGAAAGTCCTCAAGCAGACAGAAACCTCAGAGCTCACATTGACTGCTGGTGAGATCTCTAAGTGAGCAAAGCCACCACTTCTGAGGAAAGCATACCAAGAGCATTCAGACTGCCTTCCACCCGTCCAGGATCTCAGCACAGTGTTTGTGGTACCACTGAACGGCCCCAATCCCAGGCTGACCTCCCTGTGTCCACTGCCAGCACTTTTGCTGTGCTGCAGTGTCACAGCCAGAAATGCAAAACAGCCTCTTAGAAAATCTGAGTAGCTTTGTCATGTTGCAGTTGTAGTTTAAGTGTTAGCATTTAATGTAAGGAAAAACTATTTCTGTCACTCAGAACAGCAAGAGTAAGATTTCATGAGGAGAATCCCCAGAAACAGATCCAAATTCTGCCACTGAAGGGAACACAGAAAGCAAAGACAGGAGCGAGTTGTACCTCTGGCATAGCTGGGAAGACACTGCCTGGAAAACAAGGTCTAGGCAGGGAGAGATTTGCTTTAATCCCACACAGGCATCCTCCAGCTTGGGGAGATGAACAGCTGGGGATGAAGGAGATGAGGCTCACCAGTGTAGGTGTGATGTACAGACAGACTACTCAGACATTTGCACATCCTTAAAGAGCAAAGGATTGTTCTACAGCCTTTTTGTGCATTTGAAACCTTCTTGGCTATTAGGCTAAAAAGCTCATTCCCCACAGAGAAGAGCTCCTGTGCAGGGAACAGCACAAAACCTGAAGTGAGGGCAGTCACTGCACAGCTACAGTTACAGCCATGGAGTGGGAGCTGGCATCTACCATAGCAAGAGCCTAGACATGGTATAACTTCAGCCAGAGATTTTTAATTCTCTCTAGACTATCAGAACAAGCTACTATGAGCCCAGAAATGCCCACTTCAGGTATTCAGATGGAAATTACAGCAGACAACAGTAACCCAACAGTTGCCAATCCAATTAGAGACTTGCCACTTTGGAGGTTTTGTTTTGATTTTTAAACCAGTAAGATCTAGCCTTTCAGGATTCTGAGGTTTTTTTGCTTTGTCCCCCCAAAACTGCTGAAGCATTACATTAGTTACAGAGGCAAAGAGATAAGGCAGCACAACATCAGGCAAAGAATTCCTCAAAAAACCTGATACTTCTCTTTGCTCAAAGGTGAGCAGGATTCAATGAGACAGAAGTTTAGCTGCAGATCTTCAAGCAGGTCCACAGTAGCCTAGTTTATGGGAAGAGTCATTTTACTTGCCTGCCCATGATGGAAGATATCCAAAAGGGGACAGTAATCCACATACCAAAGACACTGAGGAGCCAAAGCTCAGCAATGTTTCCCATAAGGTCATTCATTCATTCATTCATTCATTCATTCATTCATTCATCATGAGCAGGAGGAACAGCTATGCCCACTAAAACCACTCAGATTCTGACCATTCTTGAAGCTACAAGTTCTTGCAACCTGTGCCTGGATGGACATGGGAGTACAGATAAGGAGAATGAAAGATACTGAGCCAAAGTCTCTAGCAGAACTTGAAGCCAAACTCTGTCCCATACCAGATGTATTGTTAAGATCAGCATGGAAACCTGAGGCCACCAGAAGGAAAACAAAGGCTCCTAAAAATAAAGGACCTATCATCCAAGGTGAACCACCTACAGATGCAAGACGGCCTTCCTCAGGCAAGAGAGCCCAAAGCCCTGGCACCAAAGGAGGAAAAAGCAGCATGACTGGGAGAGCTGACAGAAAGTTGCAGAACTAGCAGGATTACGCTTCCGTGCGACCTACATACCAATGGTGCAACAGCCGGTACCTGTGGAAGTGCTAGCAGAGGCAACAGGGATTCTTGGAGAACAATCAACTCCTTGGCAGATGGGATGGAACACACAGTGCTGCATAAATCTCTTTCAAAGTCCACAGCAGATGACCGCAAAGGTGTTTCAGAATCAGGAAGCTCTTCTGAAAGTTCACTTCTGATGGGTAAAGACAACCTGGGGATGATGAGGTCTCTTCTGTTTTGGTCTTTGCTTTTTTGTTTTGTTTTATAAACCACTTCCAGGTCCATTCAAATGAGAATGAATTCCACAGAGCCAACAGCAAACCTTGACCAAACCTCAAGGGAAACTGCCAAGATGACAAAGATGAAAACATGAAGGGAACAACATTCTTGAGACACTCCAGGAACAAGTGTCTTCTTCAGGATAACCCACAACTCCAGAGCAAGCCAGAGAGCATGGAGGCACTTCCTCTTGCTAAGGCCTTCCAAGAAGAACTGAGGACCACACGACACACTTCAGCAGGGAACAACTAAACCAAAGAGGTACTGGTAGGGCAAAACATGTCTGATCTTGATTGCTCACGGCACACAAGTACCCACGCTTGCCCGTGTTCTGAATATGAGCTGGCACTTAGAGAATATACTCTTTATGTACAATATGAACTTACACAGGCTTAGAACAACCAACGCTGCAGGTGAGCTAAGCTCCATGTTATGATACAAGCACATGCAGTTCTGCCTTGATGGTAACATCCCATTTCACTGTAACACAGAGCCTGTGGCCATCATCATCAAGCACAGTTATGAAGAACAGAATAGGTTATCTAACCCAATTTTAAATAATTCTTGTTGACTGGTTCTTCAACACTCACTACACAACCATTACTCACTACACAACTACTAACAATAAAAAAAAAAGCACTGCTATAATTTGTTTCTAACACATTTGAAGGTACCAAGGTACATGAGCTATGTGCAGGGTTCCTCCTTCCCCAGCAGCTGGGCCTTAAGGAACCCACGTGGGTTAAAGTCCTGATGAATCAAAGCCACAGGAAACTCCAGAGTCACTTTCACTGAACCACTGTTATTTTTATCAGTCCTATACTGCTAGAAAGCGTACATGCTACTTCCTTCCTAACCCTCATATATACATTTCATCAATTTAGCCCACTAATTTCTACTCATTACTGAAAATAAACAGCTAGTCTGAAGCCTGAACCCTCCAAATTCTGAAAACTCTTCATATTCACTCCAACTGTACCAAAGAGCTGTGGGCAAAGTGGAAATAAAGTCTAGAGACACATGCTGGCTTGTCACAACAGAGACAGACACAGCCGGAGGAACGCTTGGTAACCACACTTCTGTTTCCACACTTAAAAGAACACTGCTTTCAAAGGGGATATTGTTTAATCTCATCAGTCTGACAGTACAAAAACACTGCCCAAGAATGAGTATCTTGTAATTGGAATAAAGCAAACGATCCAGATTATCAGAACAGAATACTTACAGAATCATTAAGATTGGAAATGACCTTCAAGATCATCAAATCCAACTGTCTACTAAATACCATGAACACAATCAGATACCTATAGAAGCCATGTCTGATACAGTCGATCACAAGCACGGATGAGCAACCAGTGCTTCCCATGGTACAGAACCAGAGAACATTTTCCTTAGGGTAAATACGTGCACAGAAAGTCACCGCCCAAGTGAGTAGGATAGTGGCAAAAATCCAGTGGCAAAGCCCCACCACCAACAAATGACCTTGAAACAAAACCTCCAGGAGAATTTTAGCTAGCAGCAAAAGAATTTTCAGGAGCAGCTGTTTCTGTTAAACACTGTCACTTTCCAAGCAGTACTTAATTAGTCCAGCCAGACGGAGTCTTCTCCCATACCTGCTCTTGACCTGCATCTTCTCCCTAGCCCTAGGTGGGTACACTTCATTAGTGGTTAAGCAGTGTCCATCAACACACTTTATTAAATGAGGAACACAAAAGTTCCACTGTTTTACTCTAAAAATACAATTAAACAAACCCCACTTCCTAGATGTACTTAAAGGCATACAAAAGTAATGCAGACTTAATTTTAAGTCACTATGATATAGATACATTTTTCTGTCTAGGAAATAACAGTGATATAAAAAAATGCTAGATAAAAAAATAGTTTGTCAAAAAAATGTGCATCTTCTTTAGTAAGGCATGAAGTGACCTGAAGAAGTGACCTGAAGAACCAGGACTATCTAAGCTGACAGAAGTAGTCCACTACTTGTTCAGTGTCCTGCCCTACCTTCAGGAGTGGGAAGAAAGACTTGGAGGAGGCGATAAAAAGAAAAATTAACATACACTAGGAAATGCAGGATGTGTTGTGAGTCTAATGCTTCTTATTGTACTAGATTGATCTAAGAAAAAAAAAATGAACATCTCCAGCCACAATTGAAATATTCCAAATGAGACCAGCCTTATTGATGATTTTTATGTTCTTAAACAGCTGGTTTTGCCATAGCCAATGTAATTATAGCCTATAGCCACAATACACAGAGCTTTGCTCCCCAAAGTTATTAGTATTATGCAATAAACATTAAGCAGCTTGTGAAAAATAAAAATAGAACTTTGAAACTTACAGTATTTAACAAAATCCTTCTGAAAATCTTTCCTAGAATTGACAAAGGCTCTTCCTCTCTCAGTTCCAACTACAAACACATCTGTTTCATACACAGCAATACAGGCAACTTCTGCCTTGGACTTGGCAAGTTCTTTACACTAAAAAAAAAGAAAAACAAAGAAACTTATTACCATCATTAAGAGTACAGTTAACAGAAGTGTATGTGGTAACACATAAACCAGTTACTGCTTCTGCTGACAGCATCCACTCTTCAGAACATGCTGTGAGTAGCAAAACATCAGCCATTAGCAAAGGATAATTTATACATCAGGAGCACTTTTCATTGGGAATCTTAAAAATATTGTAGATGCATTAGTGAAATTAAGGCCTTGTCTAGACTCAGAGTTTGTACTGGTTTTAATTACAATGATTTATGACAGCAATCCCTGTGAAGTTGTCACTTCCCTGTTAAGAGAGCAGTATAGAATGTCTTACTCCAGCTCTCAACAGAGTGTTCAGGAGTTTTGTTCACTCCCAGCACTCTCCTCACACACTGTGAGGAGAAAGTGGAGAAAGAGGAGACCTTCAGAAAGGTCTGGTCACAGGCAGGATGGGTGCCTGGGGTCTACCCTGTCCTGCCAGCTGTGCTCAGGCAAACTCCTCTTGAGTGGAAGGACTGCAGCTTCCCTGGGAACACCCAAGTGTCTTCTGCTGGGAGGGATTTCTGGCAGGAAGGCTGAGGCACAAGGAGAGAGCAAAGATGCTAAGAAATTAGTGAGATCATCAAGAAGTGATCACAAAAAGTCAGCTTCTCCTAGGAACTCAGATCAGAGTTTGCTGCAACCTATAAAGACACCAACAACTGCAGCACGAGAGGAAGAAGCTGACACAAAGTCTGTAGGAACCAACCATACCCACTGAAGAAAAAAGGCTTACAATTGCAAGCGCAAATCAAGCACTTACCTTACAACCAGCCCAAAGTTTCATTGCTCAAAAGAAATCTTTTGCTCTTGCTTCTCATTAAGAAAACAATTTTAAAGAGACAAATCAGTGCCTCAACTTTAAAGAAAGGCGAGAGGCACTTCCATTAAATAACTTCTACAAAACATAGGCCAACTTAAAAAGAAGTATTTCAACAAGTTTTGTTGAACTGATGCAGCAGCTGAGGACAAGGCATTCGCCTCCAGACCATTTATTCACTCTATATTATAAGGACAAAGACCAGAACATACTCTTGCCTTTCCACCATGCTTTACTGCAGCAATCAAGAAACATTTCCTATTTCTTTGTTTGGCAAAATAATTTCTATACCAACCACACCACAACAAGAAACAAGATGACTGTTATGACGACTGTTAGCATGACTTTCCATGAGCAAAAAGACAGGTTACAGCTGGCTGGACAGCAGGCAATAAGGCAAATATATAATATTACACCTTTCCTGCTCCCCAACAAAGGCAATATATTGGTGTAATCCTCCTGCACATGCAAAGACAGAGTTAGGATGCAGCTGCTCAATGTCTCTACTGACCATCGACTCCAGTGCTGACATGAGGAACGTAACCACCATTCTGCTTTCAGAGGAGTCCTCATCATGGGTGGATGTTGCTGGTGCAGTGGTTTGGGCCATTTTCCTCCTATAAAAGGAAATTAGAAAGCTGTTTAGATCAACACAACAGTGCAAGAAAACAAAAACCTCTCATACAAGCAGAAAAAACCAAAACCAAAACACTTCTAAAAACCCAGAACACCCTCCCCACCACACACAAACAAGCAAATACAGAGGTAAACTAACAGGAGGAAGAGCTCACTCTTCTATTCACCCATCCAAAGCTGGAGTTAAACATTCCAAAGTTAAAATGTTGTGCCATGACTAGATCACAAACCCTTTGTGCCTCGAAAGATGCGTAATAATCCATTAGATGAATTTACATCACTTTTTCTCCCTAAGCATGTTTGCAATTCCAGCAGCCTAGATAAACACAGCAAAACCCACTGGCATTAACAAGGAATATCGTACATATGGCACAAAGATCAGAACAACCCTTCCTGCAATCATCATGGCCTAGGTCAGAAGGATCCACCACCAGCCTGTCCCCAAATCCCAGCCTCAGAAATACCAGCGTCAGCAACCAGAACGTGACATTTATATTCACATATTCTTCAGCTGGAGGATTAACTCCAAAGCTAAGTAGTCCCAATTAAGGTGCTAAAATTAAAACCTAGATTTCAGCAGTGACACACGCACAAAATAAAGAGAGAGATTTAAACCTGTTTTCTGTATGTCATTCAGGAGACTTTCAACTTATTTAAGATATAAGTAATAACCAGGGCTTGTTTATGCTTCTGCTGGCAGAATTGTCTACCCAAGAATGAATATACTGAAAATGAAGTTAACAGCAGCTGCTAAGAGTACATCTTTCTATTGGAGTGTTGCAACTTCCTACATTTACAAGCATCGAAAGCAATAAACTGATGTGCCTGGGGGAGAACTGGGTGAGATTCAGATGCTACAGCTTCATGTGCAAGTCCTGAGGAAAACCACCTCAAAAGCCAAGATAGCTCAGATGAACGAGACATTTCCCAGCAGCTTGGTGGGACAGCTGCTCCTGCAGAACCTGGGCACAACGTGGCTCAAGTTTTCAAAGGTGACACGTCTCCAATTGGATGTGCAGGCAAGTCAGGGCAGCACAAATAAGCACTGTGAGTGACAGTACACACTCACACTGGGGAAAAAATGGCACTGCCTTCTTTTTTCGATAGGACTCGGGGCACTCCAGACTACAAATTGGAGGAAAAAATTAAAATAAATAATAATAATTTTAAAAAGCTAGCAACACTGCAAGCTCACAACAGCCTTCTGGCTCTGTAGACATGGGCTGGCAAGGTTTAAAGAGCTTTACAACATGTAGGCAAACAGGTCCTTCGACACAGCTGGAAAAGGAGCTAAACTTCAAGGGTGAATATGAAGGAATAACGACTGTTGAATGCTTCAGTGACCTAAGAGGGGATGGGGAGGCAGAGCCTGATGGGGTTATCCTCCAGAGCAAGAGGGGCATCCGACTTGCTGCTTGTGGAATATCAGAGGGAAAAGGGAGATGATGATGCGACATGAATAAATTATCCTCACTGAACGAAGATTTTTGATACCTGATAGAATTCTCAAGCTCATCTTTGGAACTCCTGCAGGGTTGGGGTGATGACAGTGATTTTAAACATGACAGCTTTTAGATTTTTTAAAATGGTATCTTAACAATCCAATATTCAAGACGAATTAGAACAGAACTACACATTTCCTCTTTCTCCCATGTCTTTACTCTCTGTCTGATGCAGTTATCAGTTCAGCACTTCCTAAAGCCAGCAGTGGCACAAACATACTCACCCACACCATTCTATGTGAAAAAAAAAAAATCACACTGTGTAAAACAAGAGTAAACCTATTCTCTACTTTGCAGAGGTACCTTGTCCAGACCAAGGAAATTCTAGCAACCATCTGAAGGCTGTGGATGCACAAACACATGAGGGAAGTGCCAGCTCAGGCTGTCTCCCACAGGCAGCGTTGCTCCTGTCCCTGGAAGGTGGTTTCTGATCCACAAGCACACAGTGAATCAAGTCAAGGAGTCCATCCAGGGAACAGGGAAGAGAAGCCTCAAATCAGCCATTCTGGCTCAATGGAGAGGACAGCACAGCCTAGGCTACTCTGATGCTACACTTGAGGCCACAGTCTCAGCACCTTGGAATTGCATTTGGATCAGCAGCTGGGTTAGGTTATCACTGGACTGCTCTTCTAACAACATTTGGAAGAGCCTTTCCAAAGTATAAAGTCATAATGCCCTGTATTTTTCAGATAGCCATTCTTTAACCAGCCTGCAAGGAGCCAGATCAGATTTTAATGTAGACTCAGGAGACATCCTGCTGCACCATGGCTGCATAAGAATATTTTTTCCTACTCACTTGACAGCAAGTCACACATCAAAGATTTTTTTTTTTTTCTCTCCACATTTCACCAATTTCTCTCTTTCAAACACCAGTTTTCTCCACTATTCTTATCTATACAAGTAGGACAGTGTTTATTATTAGAAAGAACAGGCTATGGTTCAGTAGATGTAATGAACCCGGCTGCCTTTCCAAGATCCAGCACTTAGAAAGAATGTGATTACACCATTGCCCAACATAAATCCCCAGTGCAGAGCCTTGAAAACAGTGTAACACCTTACCCATTACCAACATGCTACATAAAAAGGCCAATTTAAAACTCATCCTTTGAACAATTACAAGCTGGCTGCCAGAGCACCACGGATGATATATCTATTAATCTTAATCACATATTGCTAAAAAAAGAACTTCCAGATCAGTTAGTATTAGTTATAATTACCTATAAATCCTTCAGTTTAACTGTGCCAAGATGAGCCTCTGCCCAAGTAGAGGCTTCTAACAATGAGCAAAGCCTCGCAGGATACGCTGGCAGGGCAGCGAGGCTGCAGCACAGCCACTCCTGCCGGTGGTTCAGCCCCAGCTGGGGACTCAGTCCCACCCAGTTGCTCACTCACTCCCCACCAGTGGGATGGGGAGAGAATCAGAAGGGTCAAAGTGAGAAAACTCATGGGTTGAGATATAGACAGTTTGAAGCAAAAGCAAACCAAGGATTCCTTCAGTGGTTCCCACGGCAGGCGGGTGTTCAGCCATCCCCGGGGCAGCCGGGCTCGTAACGGTGACCTGGGGAGACAAACACCATCACCCCAAACACCCCCCCTTCCTCATCCTTCCCCCAGCTTTATATGCTGAGCATGATGTCACATGGGCTGGAATATTCGGTCAGTTGGGCTCAGCTGTCCCAGCTGTGACCTCTCCCAGCTCCTTGTGCACCCCCCAGTCTGCTCACTGATGGGGTGGGATGAGGAGCAGAAAGAGCCTTGCCTCTGTGTAAGCAATAACTGCTTCGCAGTAACAAAAACATCTCTGTGTTATCAACACTGTTTACAGCACAAATCCAAAACACAGC
This sequence comes from Todiramphus chloris collaris, assembly GCA_025345505.1. NCBI lineage: Eukaryota > Metazoa > Chordata > Aves > Coraciiformes > Alcedinidae > Todiramphus > Todiramphus chloris. The sequence goes on along the minus strand of JANVCC010000094.1, from coordinate 1,878,466 downwards.
CCCGTACCAGCTACTACAAAGACCATTAACTCTATCCCAGCCTAAACCAGTATGCTGCCCGATGTGAACATCACCATGATATAGAGCCAGACACCCCTCCGGGTTTTGCTTTTACAAGGAGAGAACCAGAGACCCCAGTCAGCAGCTTTTCAAAAAGTCAGATCAAACCCACATGTATCTTACTCCACATTTCTTGCTGGCTTCTACTTTTAAGAACTAAAAATTAGAAATATTCAAGGCAAGGGAGAACAAGACCACAGTTATTTTCTATCCTCCCTGTACACAGGCAGAGATGCCAACCTCGATAAAAGCAAGTAACAGACACTGTCTAGTGTTACACACATAAAAAGCCAAAAAAAACCTCAACAATGAAACTATGATTAAGGTTTATGAAGAAAAACTGTCATTTAAGCATATAAAGAATATATATGGAAAATTGAGGGGGGGTGGAAATGACAGAATATGAGATTTTTGGAGAAGTGTCTTAACAGCAACACATTTTCACTCTTCTCCTGATGCAATCCAAGTAAGTATTCCCCAAATGATACATCTATCATCTGCTGCTCTCCAGAGAGGTAGCTGTGGATCCCAGAGTGTACTGCCCTCCAAAGCCTCCTCAGCATCACAAATACTAACCAAACCCTGCCATACTGATGGAAGAAGACCGTAACTCCCCGAGAACCCCAAAATCCAGCTGGATGGAGTCTGTGCAAGCTGAAGATTTGCTGCTCCCAAGGAGGAAGATGTCCAGCTCCTGCTAGATCCCCATGGGACACTTTTGATATTTGGGGGAAAAAAAGTTATTCTAGCAGAGTAAAAAAGCACACGTTTCATTACAAAGCTGGAAAAAGAAGAAAAAAAAAATATACCATTAAAAAAAAAATAATTACAATCTAAAGAAGCTAGACTGCTTCTTGGCTGTTGCAGCCTTCACCCCTTGGCTTCTTTGCCTTCTGAGCCAAACACAGCTTCAGCATATTTAACTCTGCCCAAATATTGGCCTTCACACAGAGGACAGAAGTTGGTTCTTCCCACTCTGTACAGTGTGCAGGTTAGTACTCTCAAGATGTTCAGTGCAAATGAATCTTTTTAAACAGATCTTGGCTGAAAATCTCATGTTATTCTTCCTGCAGTTTGGTTCAGTGATCCCAGACAAAGTTCAGTCTTGACAGTCCTTAGCTAAGCTAGCACAGAAACTCTGTGGGACACAACCCTACCACCGCTGGGTTTCCTGACTTTCTGTAACACAGAATCCAGGCATAGCACAGGCAGAGTTAGGAGATTCTCACCCTCCAGCATCTGTTCACTGCTGACCTACACAGTCCTCTTTTCCTTGTTATGACATGTCATCGATCATCTTAAAATTCTACAAAAGCTCTCCAAGCAACAATTTTCAGCTCCTTCCAACCACTAGACTGCTCACACGGAGCGGAAACACAACGAGCTTCGCACCGAGGGGGCTCAGCCTGTCAACACCTCTCCCTTCAGATACACACAGCTAGTTTTTGAAAGGAAATATTTTCACCAGTCATAGCCCAAGAGAGACAGAAACAAAGGATTCTTCACAAAAACATTGCCTTTTCTTCACCGTCTGCATTGGGTGCACACGGGGTACAAATCAGTTCAGATGTGATATCCATGTCACCTCTGTGGAGAACCAGCCTGTTCTGAAACACAAACACTGCTGGACCATACCAAGTAAAAGCAGCTCCAGATGTTCAGAGCCAGCTCGATCTTAGGCAAAGAGGCAGAGGCAGGTCTGGCACAGTTTAACTCTGCCTACAGCCTACACCAAAAACATAAAAGGTGAAGCTTCCTGACATCAGGAACAAGGAGGAGAGACAGTATGGAGATACCAGAGGTCATTTAGTCAACTCAGACCTATCTGGGTTTATCTCTTCTGGCTTACCATTAGCTCCTTCAGACAGACGTTGTGTCCCTTGGAGGTACAAACCTGGACTCACCAGTTGAGAGCTGCGTCATGTACATATGGGTGGTTAGCTCTTAGCTAAGACTGAACCCAGGTTACTAACCCTCACTAAAAATGAATAAAAATCACTCAAGGATAGCAGAGTAGCCGTGAAGAAGCCTTAATGCACCAGGGAGGCTCTGCTCCTCTCTCCTCCACACATACTCCCTGAAGTATCTCCGTTGCCCTCTTTAAACCAGCCTCTTATCTGGAGCAGCAGAGCAGCGGATTCAGAGCAAGCGCACATCATGATTGGAGTCAACCTACTGCTCTGCTCACTAAGAATTGTGTGTTTATCTCCCCAACATTAACCCATAGTAGTCTGGGGCACCAGGAACACGGCCACAGCACTCACCGGTCTCACCCGAGGAGCAGGTTCCCTGGTAAGCACCTTGCTGCCGTTCACACCGTGACACGCACGGCCACAGCAACCCATCCAACAGGGCAGCTGGGACGTTTGCTGTTGCCATTTCATTCCAACTCCCACCCCAGGGATTGAACTGGAGGCAGCACCCAAAGTTTCCCACCGGGGAAGCCCCAGCAAGACACAGCAGCCGCTACCCAGGGCCCGCTCTAATTGCTGCGAGGACTGGCAGAATCACTCCCCTCGGAAATAGGATCTCGCTGTACAGCAACACCCTGCCTCACAGCCCTACTCTACTGCTCAGGGAGTTAAGCTTTTGGGTTTTGTTTTCTCTCCGAGAAGGTCGGAACCCAAGGCACTCGGGAAGCAGAACAAGGGCCCCTAACAAAGAAAACTCCAAAGAGAAACACCTGGTGCTCAGCACACCCCAGAGCACAGAGGCACTGTGCTGGGGGCAAGAGGAGGGGGTACAGTTCATTACACAGCTGCGAGACCTCTCTAGAACAGTAATAACCAACTCACGTTTTTTTTCCAGATATTTTTATGATGCTCAGCAATATAGGACCATTTTTTATTCAGTCTACACAGCAACTACCTCTGCTACTCTTAAGAACCATTTAAAAAAGTAAAACACGATTCCAGCAACTGCTGTTTCAAAAGCACCTCTGATTTCGCTCCATCACGAGCCTGCAGAATGTTTTCAAAGAGATATTTAAATGTGATTTTCACTATTTCTAAAGATTCCAATATAGACCAGCATATAATCATGAAATCTTAGATAAAATGCAAATTCAGTATCTAACTGTATACCTCCCAAGGCAGCTGTATAAAAGTGAACTATATAAATGTGAATGTATAGCCCAGCTTGGTTAAGAAATAGTTAAGAAACCATTAGCATAGCTCTGTTTGTGTTTTAGCCAGAGAGACTCAGGGAACAAGTCACTTCTTTTTTTTAGTTTCTAAGTATGCAGCATCCTACTGCAGTACCCCGGCATTCCTGAATTACACTGAAACCATGTAAACAAAATGAAATATTAATCACAGCAGTCCTGACCACCTTGTAATTTCTGTCCTTACCAGTGTAATTATATTTACTTGGTCAACATGATAATGTTGAGTAACAATTACTTTAGTTCTGTGTGTCCTTCAACACTTACACATAATTTTGAGAAGTGAATTAGTCTGAACTCTATTGGTATTTATTTAATTATAACAAAATTGGTGCTGGCACATTTTCCAGAGTCAGAAATTGTTGTCCCAACTAGTGCAATCTGGTCCTTTGGATTTCTGCATCATACTGCAACCGTCGCAGGGAATAAAAGGCTCAAACCATCTGAAGGACAAAAAAAACCCCTCTAATTCCTCTGCGCTTCTCACAAAAAAGCTAAACCAACACTAAAGACCAATTTGTGTTCCAACACCTTGAAAAAACAACTCCATCTGACCAGTACTTAGCTGGTTTCTAAGAGCACACCTTTGCACGGTAGCTTCACGTGTTGAACGGCCCCATGTCGGCACCGGCGTGCTGCTGCCCACCCTGGTGCCCAGGAAAACTCGCCACCCCCTCACTCCTCAGCAGCAACCAGTCCCCCCTGTTTGGTCACTCAATCCCCTCTGCATCTCTCTCCCTTGCTCCTATTACTGTATTTAACCAAATGAACCAGAACGCTCATTTCCATGGAATGGATTACCCATGTTTTCCCTTGAGTTGAAGCATTTACATCAATCTTATTAGAAGGCTCTCTCCACCCAGGACTCGAGACCAGAAAAAAACTCAATTCCATCAGCAAGAATTTGGGAAAACATCAGTAATGTTTTGTGAGAACATTACAAATTCACGGTCTCTCCAGAGGAACACAAGTTTGGTTGAAACTTCTGTGAAAAGGTTCTCATGTCCTGGTGGAAGAGAGAACGGGCTGCCAGCAGCCTCTCACCAGTCCCTTATAGGGGACAAACTTTTATGCCATCTAATTCACTTAATGAATTTACAAGCCTTTCTTTTTTCTTGTTTTATTTTATTTTTATTTTAAGATGTTCTATAGAGTTTTATTCTTTTAATAGCAGAGTTAAATTTAGATAAGTAGAAATAAATATCAGATACATTGAAAAGCATCCTCTAAGAGTTTATCCTTTTTGTGAGATATTAAGACAAAGACTTGTACACACTGATGATGACTCAGCTACACAATCAGCTTACAAGGGGGTGGCTGCACTCACCACGTGGATATTTCTCTTGAGCAACTTACAGGCCAAAGCTTTGGCGAAAGCAGCCTGCAAATAAAGAACTGGAAACACAACAGGTGATTTGTGCTGACTGAAAACATTGTGCTGATTGAAAACGCTGCCATGACAGGCAGGTAACATTAGAAACCCAGACAGGTAGGACGATGTTACAGTGACCTTCTTTAAACATCAAACTTCTGTAACAACCCTCTCCTGCGGGCCTGTGCTGCTGGCCATGCTGCTGCACATCAAACCCACCTCTGCTGAGTCCCAGCAGCTGTGCAGAGCTGCTCCTGGGTCTTTTTGCCGAGTTCTCCTGGGTTGGGCTCAATGATCTGAAGGGTCTTTTCCAGCCTAAATGATTCGAAGGCCTTTCCCCGGGCTCCCCTTGACAGCCACCTACGGCAGGGGGTTGTCACCTGCAGGGCAGGACTGCAGCACGAGACTTGAGTTCTCAGTCACCTGGTGTACAGAAGAGGGGAAAAAACCCAACAACTAAGCACGTCTCGACTTTACGAGAACAACCAGAAACCCTTCTGCTCACTGCACGGCTACGGGGACCGAGCCACCCGGGCAGGTGCTGCCCGCTGCGCGGAGCGGGCCGGCACCGCTGCGTGCTGCCCACGGGACGGGCTCGCTCCTCACCGCGGGCCCCGAGGGGGGCCCGGCCCCGCCACGGCGACAGGAGCCGCTTTGCCCCCGCCACGGCCACTGGGGCCGGGCCCCAGCACGAGGCACCCCCCCGCCCCCCGCGCTTTTGCATACCCCGCCCCGCCCCTTCCCGCCCGCCACCAATCGCCGCCTCCACGCGCAGGGCGCCGGCACGTGCGGGCCGCCCCACCGGCCAATGGGAGGCGGCGGAAAGGCGGCAGCACCGCCCCCCTCCCAGCGGCCGGGTCCCAGGGGAGGGGGCGGTGAAGGGCGCGGAACCCCGCCCACCCCCCCGCGCGCGCTCGGGGAGCTGAGGAGGGGGCGCCCCCCCCCCCCCCCATCTCCCACTCCCCCCCCCACACCCCGCAGGGAGCGGCGCGAGCACCCGGGAGCGGCCCCTCCCGCACCCGCCGGGCGGCGTCTGGAGCCCGCCCTGGGGCCGCGGCCCCCCGCGCTCCTCGGGGTCGTTTCCCCTCAGGGAGCCGCGGGTAACGGTCCCGTCCCTCGTCCCGGCGAGGCCTGTTCCCGCCCTCCCACTCACCCGCGCCGCCGAGCGCCGACAGCCCAGTCCCGCTGGCCGGAGGCGTGGAGGTGTCGCCGGGCTGCGGGGGAAAGGCCGAAGGGGGCGGCGGAGCCCCGCTGGCGGGAGGCGGATTCCCCGCGGCCTCTCGGCGGCTGGCGGGGCGACGGTCCCGGCCGCCACCCACACGGCCCCGGCTCTCCCCTCACGGTCTCGGGCTGAGCCCAGCGCCGCTCCGGGGGAGGGGAGGGGAGGCGAGGGGGGAGGTTTTTTTGTTCGAGGAGCCGCGGCCGCGCAGGCGCGTCTGTCGCGGGGGCCGCCGGGAGCTGGAGTCCGGCGGCAGCGGCCGGACCGGGCCGAGGGGCGGGCGGCGAACTGCGGCTCCCGCCGTGCCCCGCGCCCGGAGGGGCGGCCAGAGCCCAGCGCAGAGCGGGGCCGGAGCGGCGCTGGCCTTGTGCGGAGGGAGGCTCCGTCCTCCCCGCTGCCTCGGGCCACCCACCCCCCCTCCCCGACTGCTCTGCCGCATCCAGACCGCTCCTTGGCCCGGGGCAGCGAGGAGGTTCCCCCGTTGCACAGCACGGGTTCCCCGGTTTCACGGCTTGTCGCAATCGGATGAGCGCAGCGCCGAGCCCCGAAAACACCCTAACAGGTTGACGGGAGCAGCTGCTCCCAGCCCACTCCGCTCCGGTGCGGCTCCGGTGCGCGGCGTTCCCCGGGCGGCTGCCTCCAGGCTGGCCCTCGCAGCGGCCGTGGCTCGGCAGCCCCGCCGCGGTCCTTCCCTTCCTGCAGAAATCACCCGGGTGTGACACCCACAGCTGCCCCCAGCCCTGCTCCCAGCCTCTCCAGAACCAGCACTGGCGGCAACAGCCTCCCGTAAGCAGAAGGTCGCTTTTGGTATGAATATAGCAAAACAGGTCCCCTGTTGCTGGAGGTGAGGTTGTTACTTTGACAAAGGTGCTCAGCATAATGGACGCCAGAGATGAGATGCGTTTTCCTGGGTGTAACCAGGCGAACGTTTTAGCTGGCCTCGCTGTGATCGCTACCCTTTGAAGTCAGGTTCTGTGTGGTAAATGTGGATAGAAAGTTTGCCATTCGAAGGGAAACGTTGCATTTCAACATTTGCTCCAAATTAAGAAATCTGCTGTTAAAAACAGCTAGGTTTTAAATCAAACTATCGTTTTTGTAAATATCAACAGATTGTTTACCATGTGTAGGACTGTTATGACCTATATAAAACCCTTAATGATATTTTCAAAATGTCAACAGCGTGTTGAGAGTTGATGAAGACCAAGCACCAAACGCTACGATTGCAAGTAAACCCCATTTGTAAAGGAAATGGAAGCAGGTTTAGTTGAAAGCATTCAGCTTCCTCCTCATTACAATAAATCGTGATAAACTGGGAGGTAAAGCTAGGAAGCTGTCAGCTTCCCTGCGGGAACACCTTTGGGTGTTCCATCGCTGCTGATACTCTGGACTTGGTGCAAAACCTGCCCCTCTGCACATGCTTCCCAGCATCCCCCAAACCACCAGGATGGTTTGCTCAAGATGTTGTGACTCTCAGTGGATCCTCACCAGTGTTTAGCTGGATGGAACTGTTCTCATCGCTTGTGTTGTGGGGAAGGAGATAGAAGCATTCTGCAGCAGCCCAAGGGAAAAAAAACCACACAACACCAACCGAACCAAACACCCAATCCCCTCTCAAAAAAACTGCCAAAAAAACCACCCCAACAGATCAAAAAGAACACCCAAACCTTCCAAAAACCCAAATCCACCACCTGCTTTCATCACCACGATTTGGCCCCGCAGCACACGTGATTCCCTTTTGCAGATCCTGTACAAGGAGAGGGCTTTAGCACGAGGGACACCAAATCTTCCTAAGCAGGAAGCTTAGGAAGCTCCCTTTACATTTTTAGTGGCCAGCATCACTCCACGATCGCTGCGTTGCTGTTGACCTCCAGCTGTACCCCACTGAGCGCACAGCCCGTACCAGCCATTTCATACAGATGTAGATGTCCAAAAGTTACTTGAGACTGTGTCCAGACCCTTGTCCTGCAGTCATGGACTGCTCCTGCTTGCAGAGAAGATGCCTTTTGGTTATGACAGCATCACACCAGCATTTATTGTGACAGTCTCACATGGCAGCCGCTTCCCGCTGGTAAGACCATCGTTGCCCTGGCCCCTTTGCTGCCATGTAGGTCCTCAGAAGAGTGTAAATTTGATATTTCTCCAGGGCAAGATTCTTCCCATTCTTCTGTATCTCTTTCTACTGCCTAATCTAGCCACATGAGCTGTGGGGCTGCATGAAGTTTAGCAGAGTTAGCTTAAGTCGCGCTTGATATGGACTAATGTTTACCCATTGTGGTTACAAGATGACTAACTGAAAAATTAGTTCCTTAAGGCTCCCAAATCCATCAGAGACATTCACTGACTGTTGTAAATCAACGCTCAGACTAGAAATAACTTGTATGTTTTTCGTAGCTGGAGTAATTAACAACTGCAACATATTACCATGGACCACAAGAATTTCCCCATCAGTTCAGAGCCTGGAAATTCAGGAACTTCCTTCTAAAGAAAACATCCAGCTTAACACTCAGCCTCTGTGGATTTTTACCAGCAGATTCCTGAACTGGCTGTTACGTACAACATCTGACCAGTTAATCTTGATATGCTTTCTAGGTTTAAATTCAAAGGTCAAGTCTTCTGGCAGAAAATATTTTTCCATAAATTCCTTAGTTTAAAGAATTTTCTATTGCTTTGCTTTTCCCTCTACTAGTTAACCAGCTGGGCTTCACCTAGAGATTGAAAAAGATTTTCATGCGACTACAAGGCAAGCAAAACATTTCTCTTAAATAAGGGAGCCAGACTGTAAAATTGGAGATGTTGGAAGAGAGGAGCTGAATTCAGAGAGTTATTTTTAGCACCATTAAAAAAAAAAGATAAATTCCATTTCAAGCTCACACTCTTCTGAAAAGAAATCGAGAGCAATACATACAATTTATTTTTTTTTTTTTACTTATTAGTTTGGGGAATTATTCTGTTTCATCCCCAGAAACATGCATTATTCTCTTTAGCACTGACGAGCGCTAGGCTGTCTTTATCAGAAGGCTTTGTTTCTCTACATGCAAGAAGTTACAAATATAACCTCCGGCTAAGTGTAGCAGAGGGGATTTCAGTCAGCTCGCCCTTGAAGTTTCTGTGGGTAAATCTAAATATCCTTGACAACTCCCATCTAACATCTGAGAGTCTAAAACGTTAGCGTGTGCCTGGTGAAACTACCGGAGTCCTCAAGAATTCATGAAGGGGTGAAGGTGAGCAGCAGAAACCAACCAGCCGTGCAGTGATCACCACAGACCTGCTTTTCCAGGCACAAAAATGTCAAAATCCCTGCAAAATCTTCACGTGGAGGGGGTTCGGATCAAATCCCAGTTCTTCTCCCCAATGCTGCCTTACCTTTGTCCAGCACAGGATACACACCTCAGTTTGCTGCTTTACTCGGTGTCCTGCCATCTCTTTCCCAAAGTGCTTTAGCTTCAGGATTCACGTGGACAGCCTTTGAAGAGGGGAAGTACAGAGGGAAAGGAAGGAGGAAGCATCAACTTCTCAGAAGGAAAACAATGCAGAATTGTGTTGTCTTTGCTGTTTTGTGCGGAAGTCAGACTGCCGTGTCTAGAATCTGTCAGACCCCCTCGTAGTTCCTCACTGTGCACTCTTTCTTTGGTATGGTAAATAAAATCTTTTTCTTTCTCCCAGTTCATTTTTCTAATTGCAGCTCCCAAACCAGTATAGCTCCACTACAGCCCAGGAGCAACAACATGCTTTTCATGTTGGAGAACAGTAGTGATGACAGACCAGAACAAGACTATGTTGATCCATGGTTTTCCAGATAAGCTTATTTCATGCTCTACCAAATTTCCTTTGCTCCAGTTGCCTGGATTCCTCTGCAGTTTTCTTTCACTAAGATTTTTTCTCTGTTAAATAGCAAATACAGACATCTTGTCTTTTTCCTCTGAACATGGTGCACATGATAAGGCTGGTGAACACATGGGCAGTAAAATATTTAGCTAGTGAAAGCACAGGGTCTGTTTTATCGTTTACTCCTCTGCCCACAGTTAAGGGTGTTCTGGGAAGTTCAGCAAGAAAGGATGTATTAGAATTTCTTGGCTCTCCCTTCTCTCTTCTATTACCATCATTTTTAATGACAACAGAAAGTCTATAGAGCAGGCAGGAATTCTGCACCGGTTTGTGTACTGCGACCCTTCAAATGAAGGGGAAAGCATTTAAAAATAATTCCACTTTTCCAACAGACAATTACAGGGACAGTAAATACGTATTTTTCCAAAGATCAGGAATAAAAAGAAACCACTTTGAACAGAGCCAGCAAACCTGAGCAGCGAGATGCTTCGATGGGCACAGCAGTCAACGCAGACATTAAAAACAACCGCGGCTGCTGAGTAATTATTCACGTCTCAAAAGGGTCGCCGCACTGGCAGGGTCGTGCAGACGTTGCTGCATCAGCTCTCGATTCCCAAATCTTCCTCCTGGCCAGGGCCTGGGTGTTGCTAAAATGAAAGCTGAGACAGTTGTGCACAAGATGGCAGAGTGGGAGCCGTGCCAGCCTCCCACCGCACGCTCCTGGGCTCGCTCCAGCCCAGCGCCAGGCTCGGACCCGCGCCGCAAAGGGTCCCTGGCAGCAGGAGGGACAGAGAGAGCAAGCACGAGATGCCAGAGTTCAGATCTATCTAAATTAATTCAGACGTATAACAAAATTCTTCGTGTAATGCAGAAGCTGGTGCTGGTGCCTTGTGAGCTCAGCCGATCCCTCCAGTAAACTGAGATTATTTTTTTGCTACTAAAAGGAAATTAGATTGTGAGTTTGCCAGTGATGTTTTATCATCCAAGAGAGGGGGGGGGTTGTTTAGTTTGGTTTTTATTTTGGTTTTTCTTCCCTCTTCATGCTCCTCGCTAAGAAATCTTTGCCAGTGTAATTATGGAGCCTAGATCAAGCCGTTGACAAACGGACCAGCAGTTTGGGCACCTACACCAACAGCTGAAAAGAGATCCTTGTTTGCAATAGAAGACAACAGACATTTCGACTTGACCTACATTTCTAGGAGAAAGGAGTTTGGGAGCCTTTTTGCTTTACATTACAGAACTATTTCATTAGCAGCTAAACTGTAAAAAATGTCTTCATACAAAAGTGAAAAACAAAATAAAATTCAAACCCAATAAACATTTTTAGAGAATTGCCTGTGTTCAGGTTCTGGTTCCAGTCTGAGCTTCCTAGCCACTGTCCATCCCTTCCCCTGATGTACTCCTGCCTGTAGGAGCTGGGGGGGGGTGGCCAGGGAACCTCGGAGCGAGGAGGTGGCAGCAGGCTGGCTGCCATGGGGATCATCTCCAACAGCTAGAAACTGTCAGTAGGGCTGCTCTAGACCTGACTGTCACCTGGATCCACTCACCTCCCCAGGGGCCAGCACAACTTCTCCCAAGGGGCCAAAAAGCCACCTGAAAGTGCTCGTGAAGGAGCTTAAACTGAGCAGCAAGGAGTATCCCAGTGTTCCTAGCAGAGAGCCAGAGACATGAGAGCTCTCTGCTATTCTTGGTGGTGAGAAGTCAAAACCAGATGCAGTTTTGCTCAGATGCAGAGCTTGGTGGTTTTTTGTGCACACTCACAATTCCTCACCGAGGGAGAGCGTGTTTGTCCACATCCATCACTGTCCTTCCTGGAGAGGTCCCTGGCAGCACGTCAGCACTCCGTGCAGGAGCGTTCTCACACATCAGTGCCATCCTCCTCAGAGCCTTCCCAAGGCAAACACTGGGCCACCTTCTTTATTTTTGGCTGAACACGGTTGGCTGTCACTATCACTTCTATGCCTGCAGACCTATTAGTGCTTCTAAATGTAGTCAGCCTGTTGCATCCTTATCTCCAATTATACTGCACTCAGGTCTATCGACATTTGGGCATGAAGAAGAGGGTCTTTTTTTGTCCTAGTTACAGCAAAAGACATTTACTGATGCAACATAGCCAGCAGCTTAAGGTGAGCCATTAATATCAGTAGAGCAACTGCAATGAAGCTTGCTCCCACAGACAAATCAGATTCACCTCTCTCCGAAGGATTTTGTAGTCCTTTATAAGACTTTGAACCCACAGTCAGCTCTCCAGGGATGGCAACCAGCACTGTCAGAATCTGTCCTAAAGCTGGAGGTTGCCAAGCTGGCAAGCCAAGGTAACAGAGAAGAAATCCCGTGCCACTGCATGGCAAATGGTGCTACATGCAGTTTTGGTGGTTGTTTTCTTAGTTCTCCTCATCTGTTTGGAAATCAGTTGTGTTGATTTAGTCAGAAAAATCAGGAAAGTGTTTTGAAGGTTTTAAAGCAGGACAGGAGGAGAGGTCATCATCACGGGCCACTCTGCAGCCAGTTCTAGGGACTTTCCCAGGATGGGCCATGCCCTGGGTGCAGTAGCACCTTGCTGGTGGGTGATGCTGGATTGCATCCAGGAATGGATGAGGGATTGCACACCCCCATGCAGGTGCCAGAAGCGATTCCTTGATGTTCACACAACATAAGATCCATGAGAACAAGCCCAGTGGGTTCAAACCAGCTCAGGCATCTCAGCTTGGGTTCAGCAGGACCAATGCCAAACCAGAGCTGAGTGGCACGACTGAAGGAGTCCCCATTTCTATCCCCAGCTCACCTGTGACCCCCCCAGCTCCTACAAACACCAGGAGCAGAATTGCTGGGCAGATCTGCACATACCTTTACAGCTGTGTGTCCAGAGGACCAAGAAGAACAGGAAGTCTCCATGAAACATGCCTCCCCATGCAGAGCACTTCCCCAGGGCAAGCCCTGGGTTACACAGGCATGGCCATGCTTGCTCAGGCTGCAGGGCTGGGTCACAGCACAGGTGGGCACTACTGTGGCTGTGCGCTGGTGGCCCAAGAAGGGAACAGCACAAGCACAGGCAACGCTTTCCCCAGGAGATCACACAGAGCCCAGCTATTTTAGGGAGGCTCCCACACCCAAGTGTGGTTTGCTGGCTTGGTAGCCCCCAACAAATCTTGCTCCCAAGTGACTTCTCCAGCCCACACAAACTTTCCATAGCATCCTTTAGCACAGAATTGCACAGATGCCTCCCTGTTCCTTGACAAACCATCCCCAGCATTCTCCTCCTCCCTTAAAAAACTCCTACCCAGGCCCTTCTCAGAGAATTTAATGTGCAGGTTAATGAGGAACCTCCTCATTAACCCTCCTGTGACCACACAGCTGCTACCAGGGGGGTTGCCCATCAGTCTTTTTCATTTACCATTAGCAGAGCAGGGTGAAGCAGCAGAGCTGCCTCCTCCCCGAGCCTGCCGACAGCAGCGCCTGTGCCACGGCCCTGCCCCTCCAGATCCCCCAGGCAGCCCTGAAATCCCAGCCCCTGCCATCAAGACTACGAAGCCATTTTAGTAAGACAAATGGTCTTGCTGGGGTCTTGGCCTGTCCCTCCTAGGAGTGCCCATCTCATAAGCTTATCAGGGAAAAAATTGATAAATAACTTCAACGATGGCTTATGGGGATTCATTCCACCTTAAACATCACCCCTCAAAAAACCCCACTCATGGAAAGATGTTAATCTTTGCATGAGAACACACCAGTTCAGTTCAGCTACATCAATCTGCCTTTATACTCCACGGACCTGTTAATCTGAGCCCGAGACAGCTGTTTAATACATTCATTTAACAAAACACTTAGATACTCCATCGGCAGTGTCTTCATGAATTACAGCACCACATCTCCAGCCCTCCGACTGACCCCAAAGCCTCCAGCATCACGCTGCCCACCAGCTCTCCTGTCCAGCAGCACAGGAGCATCAATGGGGTTTCTTTCTCTGCATTAAGTAACCCTCATCAATAGGATTTCCAGTTAAAACTGAACTGGGTTTGAGACATTAACTGGAGAAAAAAATCCGAGAGATGGCAAAGCACGAGTTATATACAAGTAATATGGGAGATATATATACACAAATATATATATACAAGTTGTTTTATATATATATATACATACAAGTTATATGGGGGAAGGAAAGCCATGGCTGAAGGTCCCACAATTTAGAGACATGCAATAAATAGCAGTGATTGTGTTGTTGAGTAGCGGCCACTCCACTTGTGGAAAGACTCCAGGTATCCGCTTTGCTGGAGGAACAGCCCACACAGAAACCTCTGCCTCCTCCTCACCTGGGACCACTGAAAATTTTGTCCAGAAAAGCATCAATGGGGCTGTCTGCCCCCTCACACCATCCTGCACAGCAGCACACGGTGGGCTTTAAACCCTGCTCTGGCTGGGCAAGCACACAGGGTTTGACCTGCAGGGAAGTGCTGAGCCCTGCCCAGAGCTGCCCCGGAGCTCCTTGGGCAGTCGAGTCTTGGCACCAGTGGGACAGAGCCTCCCACGACACCTCAGCCCCCACTTCATTCACTCCAACCTGAGAAGCAACAAGCTCTAAGCCATGCAGGCTGCAGGTACTGTATCTGCGGGGAAGTCACAGCGGGGAGGGGAGGGGTGGGATGTAGCAGCTGCTGGAAAGCAGCCTGAAACTCAATTGTATCTCAGATCCACTCTTACTTTGGCATCAGCTGAACTCTTCACAAATAAAAACTACAAAACATGCAAAGAAGGGAGCGAGACCTCGTGCTCGGCTGCATTATCCATTTCCCAGCCTTGCTGGGGGGGGAGAAGGAGGTTTCTGCACTCACGCAGCTGGCCCCTCGAGCTGCAGCCCACAGCCCACCATCGCTCCGAAAGGGTTTGCAAAGGCTTTCCTCGCAAATGCACTTGGGCTTCTGAATAAAAGCCCAGATGCTGTTTATGCTGTTCTCTAGCATCCCGGTGCACTGTATTTTTAAAAAATGATTTGAATCAAAGCTCTCATTCTTTAATTAAACTTCATTTAGCTGCCATCTGCCTGGGATCAAAATGGCTTCATGTTTTGCAACTCTTAATGAGGATTGTTATTTGATTTGTAAACATATAAACAGCAACCCCCTTCCCCCCCCCACCAAAGTCTTTGAAAAGTAATAAATGAGAAACGTGGCTCAAGTGTTAAGATCTGCATCTTCACTCCTCTAATTGTAATGGAGCGGCTCCCATTCAGCAGATAATCATGTTACACGCACACAAAAAAAATGGGCATAAAAATACCCTGCAACTGCAGGATGGAGATTAGGGAAGCTGTGAGAATTCAGCCGAGGGGAAACAGTAATAAAGTGATATCTGTCATTGGTCCACAGTGGCAAAGGTCAGTGCTCCTGAGTCACAAGCAAACACAGGCACTGTTCCCGCCCCTGCCACAGATAATGAAAAGTGGATGTTGTGGCTTTGAAAGTCCCCGGAATTACAGCAGGAATTACTGCTGTTCACTCCCCAAAATACATTCGTTATCCGAACCCAAGCCGGGGGCCCTGGAGGTGCCAGGCAGCTGTGGAACTTCCTGGCCGAGCCGATGAGGCAGCTGCCCTTGGGTGAGCGGGGTTGGGAGCACACAGAGCTCCAAATAACGGATCAAGAAACTTAGGGAAGGAAACCTGAGCCTTTGGGTCAGCCCATGCCTTCCTCTGTCCCGTCATGGTGCGACCTGATCCTTCTCTGGCAGGGGGATTGGACTCAATGATCTTTTGAGATCCCTTCCAACCCCTGCCATCCTGTGATCCTGTGATCTTGCTCACCAGGCTCCAAGCTGGGGGAGAGGGATGAGGCAGAGCAGGGATACAACCCTACGCTGCCTCCTCACTGAACTTCCACCCCCCCCCCCCAGCTTTTACAGCCTTTACGATTGCGTTCGGCTTTCTGAACTCAATCATTAGTCCCTGGCGTAGCTCCCATGCCCTAATTTAACTCCGCGGCCTGCGCTCAGCCCTGCCTTTCGTCAGCAGCGATTATGGCCCCGGGCAGGACGCAGTGCCCCAGACCTCGGGCCCCTGAGCAGCCTCCCCTCCACCGCTGGCACCTTCCTGGGACACTGGCACCGGCAGCAGACCTGGGTCAGCCTCAGACATCTCCACTCATTACCGAACCGTGCTGCTGCCTTCAGTGCTATGGTGTCAGACCTTTCTTTTTTTCACAGGAAAAAAAAAAAAAAAGAAAGAGAAAAGTCAAAATATAATGAGCGTGCCCTCTTAGGAGAGAGCTAGTTGGTGGGACTTGATCTGTGAAGAATCCCCTCTCAGACATCTGGGAAGAGAAAATTGTATTTTTACCTCTGGATCGTGTTTCTTTGTTTCCTAATTGGAGATGCCACAGGTTTGAGCATCAGGCAGAAACATGAAACACTTCAGATTTTTGATGCCAACCACCCAGATGTCAAACTGTATTTCTAATTGGGGTCACTGATACAGAGCTTTGCCCTTCTTTTGGCGGCCGCCTTTGTGCTGTCTCCTACATTTGTTTGGGCTTTTATTATCTCATGTGATCATTTGCATCCAACTCCACATCAAATGCGAGCCCAGAGCCAGGAAATCATAGAGTCATTAAGGTTGGAAACGACCTTCAAGATCATCAAGTCCAACTGTCTACTAAATATTATCAGGACCACTAAACCATGTCCTGAAGTGCCACATCTGGACGTGTTTTGAACCCCTCCAGGGATGGTGATTCCAGCCCCTCCCTGGGCAGCCTGTTCCAAGGCCTCACCACTCTCTCAGCACAAAAAATTGTTCCTAATATCCAACCTAAACCTCCCCTGGGGCAGCTTAAGCCCATTTCCTCTTGTCCTATCACCAGTGACCTGGGAGAAGAGACCAACACCCACCTCACTACACCCTCCCTCCAGGGAGCTGTGGAGAGCAATAAGGTCTCCTCTCAGCCTCCTCTTCTCCAGACTGAACAGCCCCAGGTCCCTCAGCTGCTCCTCATCAGACATTTTCTCCAGACCCTCTCCCAGCTTCATTGCCCTTCTCTGGACTCGCTCCAGCCCCTCGATGTATTTTTTTTTTACACTGCAGTGCCCCAAAAGAAATATAATAAACCAAATTATTTGAAAAACCCAAACAGCAGCTGTCTGGAGACACTTCCACCCACCATCAAAACCCTCCCCTGGCCTGGCACAGCAAGGACTAAGCACCCATACCACAAACAGAGAAGAAGCACTCAGAAAAGCTGTCACGAGTGCCTTTGGTCCCGTGTCTGGTACTGCCCAGCTTCCAGCAGAGCCCAGCCACTGCTTCTGGGGCAGGTTTGCTCCATGCAAAGGCTGTGACCCCTCCTGCAGCCTGGAGGGACCCCCAGCAGCGGCCACCCCAAGGCCACTGCCTGCTGCTGCTTGGGACAACAGCAAAGGTAAAAGCCCCAGGGCATCTCGTTTCACTGGGGGTTCCTGCTGGGTGCACGTACCTACACACAAACCAGGATGTTTCTTCTTCTTGGCTTCTTACTCCACCCTCCCGCCAGCGTTAGGTCCCACCATGTCTCACCCGTGCACGTCTCCCAGTGGACACAAGCCCAAGCTAACTGCGTGCAGTGGTCAGTGCCAGTAGAACTGCAGGAATTTCAAATAATATCCCTCCATTTACTAGGTTGCTCCTCATGTGGGGTGGAGCAGCCCAGGGCACTGGATGCTCTCGGCAACGGCACTTGCAGCTTTATGGAACCTGTGGAACACCAGTGGGATCAGCCTGTACTTACTGCTGGAGCTTCTCCTACATTAGGCACCAAAGCCTCTTAGAAAATCATAAATAGTGGAGGACTTCACCAGGTGAAAACCTTTTCCTGGTTCAGAAGCCAGTTAAAAGACATGCAACCAAGATGGCTTCTGTGCCTTTTCAAATCCAGGGCAGCAGGAGGCCAAGCACGAGAGGGCTTGGGGAGGACCTCGCTCCTTGGGGAGCCTGAAACCTCCTTCATGCTTAACCCAGACCCACTTCTGCTCCAGAGCCAATGGGACTCATGGGTGCTGGGCTCTGATGCTTGGAAGGGCTGGTTCCCTCATCTGCTGCTGCTGTGTGTTGGTTCCACTCCTCCTGCAGCTCTCAAGTAAATTTTTACACCTTTGATCTAAATGAAATGAAGCATTAAAACATGTCAAACCTCTTGGTTTCAAGCACTGGTGACATCAAGGATTTTCTTGATCAGCCAAAGCACGGAAAGGTCTGTCTGGAGGTGCCCTCCTGCACTTACCCTTACCTATAAATGCTGTTTACCAATAATATACATAATAAAATCAGTACTTTTAAGAGCAAGGCAACACTTTTTATTTTTATTTAAAAAGGCCTTGATGGCAGGAATATAGTGTAAAAATCATTGGAAAAACTAAAAGGCATCGATACATATTGGAATATACACTTTTTACATAAATTACATTTATTTATTTATTCTTTCATTTGAGGTTCTTATTCGGTATTGAGGTCTAATAGTTAATAGGTCCTGGGATCTGGACGTTTAGACCACCATAGTCTAACATGTACATGTTCATGGGCCATTGCTGAAAGAGAGGGAGAGAAAAAGAAGGCAAAAGTCTCTGTTAGGACACAACACAAAACCATGCATACATCAAATCTCTGACGTGTTCCGACATGGGCTGTTGCTCCCACTTTCCAAATAAGAGAAAAGAACCAACCCCAAACCAAAACACCACCGGCAAACCTGACGAAAAACCCCAAACCTCCTAAGTTTATATTTCTCGTGCGCTTTTTTAATATATATATTTTGTTTTTAAAAAGCATTTGGTGTCATCCACAACTGAAGCCAAGCCCTGAGGGAGAGCAGTTGGATGCATCTCCCTGAATTTGTTTCCTATTTTCGTAGTTTTGCTGCACACTGGAGCTCCGCATCGCTCCGGGGATGGAGCTGGAGCACAGCTCAGAGCACGGGGAACTGCTGGGTCCTGCTGAGAGGTGCCACGGGCCAGGCGACGCTGCCTGCACCGCTCTTTTAATCCCGTGGGGTCAGGGGATTAGCTGGAGCCCGTCTCCCGTGCGGCTCCCGCTAACACGGAGCATCCCCCCGAGGTGCTCGGCGGGACAACCCCAAGGGGCCGCGGGCACTTTGCTCCTCTGCCACCTCCCCAGGCAAACCCGTCAGGAAAAGGCAGCCCCAGAGCTGCGTCCCCTCCTTCGCCAAACCTGCTCGTGCCATTTTACGCCACACTTTATAGTGTTTGTCAGGTGGAGGGAGGTGATGACGTTCGAGGAGAGCAGAGCAGCATCCTGAAGCAGAAAGGTAGGCAGTAACCCCCCTAATATTTGGAAGGCTTTACCACAAGTGAGATCTGATTTGTTGATGATGTAGACTCCATATTGGAAGAGGAGGAAGAGGAAGATGAGGAAGAGGAGGATACTGAGTTCCCTTCAGAGATCCTCTTCCGCTTCCGTTTGGGAACGCTGGTGTCTTTCTCTGCGGGGAGAGAGAGAAGGCATGAGGTGTCCGAGCCCCGCGAGTGGTCCCTAAAGTGGACTCATCCCGCTGTTCTGACCTCGCCTGCCACTGAGCATCCCCCCGCAGCGATCCCCCGAGCACCCCTTGGTGACACAGACTTGGCCTCCAGCACCCAGCAGGCAGCTGCCAGCTTTCCGGCCAAGAAAAGCCCCAAAACAAACGCACCCTGAACTCCAGCCTTACAGAGCCTGACATACCACGGACCTGTGCCGGATGCTTTATGGCCAGGAAGGTGCCAGCTGTGGCGATGACATGCCCATATACCACACATGCATGGATAATACACCCATCTACATCTGCATATATGAAGTTTCTCGTGCGTCTCTTTTTCCATCCCGTTGCAGGCACGCTCTCGCTTGCCAGATCTCCCTTCTCCAGCCACCCATTTTCATAAAACTAATAGGATCCTAATTATCTCTGGGGCTGCTAATTCTGACACATTTGATTAAAACTGGCTGAGATTTATTGGGGAGGATGGGACAGAAACGCATTTCCAAGCGATCACAGAAACCTTGTTTCCTTAGAAGCTCAACTGCTAAATGATGGCTTAAATTAAGGGCTTTAACCAGTGAATAAATTGCTCATGGTGAGTAAATTGCTAATGGGAAAGGGATAATCATATCCTCCAGATTACCCTGAAAGTTTCAGCCTAACAGCTCAGTCTCTCCCCAGCTCACCCAAGTGCAATCACCTACGAGGATGGTTTGCTCCTGAACAGATGCTGAGCCTGGCTTTTCTTTTTCTAGGCAGGATCTTCTCCCCAGCCTCCCCGGGAGATGCTGGAGATTTGAACAACTCCCCACAACCCCCATCCGTGGTGCCCGTATATCCCCTTGGCCACAGGGCAGGGAAAGCTGCAGTTATTTCCTAGCCCTCTGCTTACCTGTTTGTTTGGCCTCGGTGCAGATTTCGGCAAACGGCCTGCGTGAGAGACAGGGGTGAGAGCAGGTGGGTGCTGGCGATCCCCCCCTACACACCAGCCCGTGCTGGGACGCAGCCCAGACCCTGACCTTGCCTCCTCCAGCACCCCTCGGAGCAGGGATGGGACACGGAGCCTCCCCACTGTTCCCCAGCAAGAAGCAACCTGAAATAACTCGTCTGGGTCTCTGAGCCATCCCATGATCTGCCTCTGTGCCGTGCCCCTTCCCAGCATCATCACTCCAAACCAGGCGAGGAGGAGGTGACAAACCATCCCCGCTAACACTCTGCTGTGCCCACCCAAGGCTGGGCACGTCTCTGTGGAGCAGGGCAGTGAGTGCTGGGGATGGAGCAGGTCCTCTGTGGGTACGCAGTGGCGTGGACCCGCTCCAGTGACCCACAGTGACTTACCCCACTCATGGCTGGAGAAACAAGGGCAACACTTAACAAACTGAAACCTTCCCTGGTCACAGAGCCTGGGGAACTTACTGGAGCTGGTTTATAATCACCATCCGGATGTTCTCCCGTGCCTTCAGGATCTTCTCCAGACGATGGATGTCATAGGTGTTGGGGTTTCTGAAAGGGATATCATCCGGCAGCCCGGTGACCTCCACAGCGTCAGGACTGTCCCTGATGAGTTTATAGGGCACCATGACGGGCCGGTTCAAGCCCAGAGCCTCTCCTGTAACAGCAGAGCAGAGGACAATGCACTGGCTTTACCCCACAGGGCTCTGGATCCAACCAACCAAAGGACCAAGAGCCCTGGGAGTACTTTGGGAAGCCACGGCTGCCTTGCTGCCCAACCTTTGCTACAGCCGTGTCTCACACAGCTGTTTTACAGCTGCCTGCCCAGTTTATTGCCTGCTCCATTAGTCTCCACTCAGGATCCTGCCAGGAGCCTCAGGTGAGGGCTGTTTTACAGCCCCAGCACTTACACCCCACCCTCTCCTCCATGCAGAGCACACCCATCACCACTCTTGGGCCAGCAGCGTGGGAGACAGCTCAGGAGAGAGGGAAAACAGGAGAGATTTGTCTTTCTCCTCTTTCCTCTGTCTGTTGGCAGGTTTGGGGATCACTAGAGTGGAGATCACATCCATTGCTCACCATCACATCACATCACATAGGTCCTGCCCATTTTTTGAATCACTTCATCCCTTTGGCCTCCGCAACATCCCACAGCAGTGAAATACAACTGAATTCCTTGCTGCATTAGAACTACTTCCTTCTGCACAATTTAAACCTGCCCACCAACCTGGGTACCCCTTTAGTTCTTGCATGGTGGGAAGCAGCGAACATCCCCTCCCTCCTCTGATGGTCCCGATAGCCTGTTCTCAGCTCATGTCTCTGCAGCCCCCAAACCTGAAGGTGGGAGCTGCCCCTCAGCCACATTTCTGGTGTTCCTCATCCCTGGAACCTACTTGGCACCCTGTGCTCCATGACCAAACGGCGCCATGGCCACGGGAATGCAGGGATCTGCTGTGGGCTCAGATCCCAAGTAGGGCGAGTGCTGCTGAGCTGGAGTGAATGAGGATGCTCAGAACATGGGCACCAGCCCTCCCAGGGAGCTGTGTCCATATGCTGGCACCTCCCACGGGGCAAACCCACCCCCCCAGCAGCACACAGCCCATGCTGCCAGCAGCTCCCAAAAACAATCAGAATCACAGCATGGTTTGGGAGGGATTGGACCTGTAAAGCTCTTCTAGTTCAACGCCCCTGCACTGAGCAGGGCCATCTGCAACTGGAGCAGGGTGCTCAGAGCCCTGGCCAACCTCACCTGGGATCCAGCCCTCAGATCGCTTTTGTGGCCCTCAACAGACAGGGTCTGCAGAAAGGACAAGCAGCCGTGACAAGGAGAGACCTGAGAAGTGGCACTGCCCTCTGCCCTGCTGTCATTTGGGCTAGTTTCTTTCCCCTTTCTCTCCCCGGAGGCGGGTGGCAGGAGGAGCGTTCCAGGCGGCGCAAGGAGCCTGCAAACGGCATTTTCACATCTTCTGCAATCTCCCGACCTCCTTCACCGCTGTGGCTCCAGGAAGCTTCTCCCCAGCTGTGCCACACGTGAGGCTGAAGCTCCAGCCTTGCAGCAGAGCAGGCAGGGGCCCCCTGCCAGCAGCTCGGTGCGCTCCGCGGCTCGTGCCAGCTCCGGAGGCGTTGAGAGCGTGTCAAAGGCTGACGCCAGCCGCAACAAACCCTCGGCTGCCGTTTCCCATCCTCCCTCCCCTCCGCCAAGGATGAGCTGTCAACAAGAAGGTCAGGGTCCCTCCTGCCGGGAGCGAGACACGGGGACATCCCTGGGGACAGGCTGTGACGTGAGGCAGTGGGACGAAACCCGTGCTCGGCCTATAAACAGAGGCCTTTGGTCGAATTCATTTTAACCACGGGTACCATCAGCAAAGCCAAAGCGGCCCGGCGACGCGTGCCCACGGGATGCTCACCGTATTTTTCATTGAAAAGCTCTTTGACTTGCTCTCGGAGAATCACCTTCTCCCCGAGCCTGTTGGCATCGTCCTCATCTGCAAAGCAGAAAAAAAACCCAAAACAAAACAAAGGACCGGGAATAACATACCCAGCTTCTTCCAGAGGCCCTGGGAAACCCACCCCGCCGGCACAACGTGCGGCCGTGTCTCCATCTCCATCCCTCTGCCCCAGTGCACCCCGGGGACACCTCGGAGGTGGCTGCTCTAGGTTTGCAGCTCGAGTCCCCAGTCAGAGCCCTGCAAAATAGCTACAAAATGCTGCTGGATCCGCAGCTGCCACGCCTGGGAGCCTTTTACAGCCACTTTGCCGTGCTGGAAACGACGGCAAAATATGCAAAGCAAGGGAGACTCAGGCCCTCGGTGCCACGAACGCTCCCACAAGTGCTATCAGGGAAGGAGGCAGTGCTTTTATAGCTGCGCTCCTAAGTACAGTATTGTTTTATAATATGCCATATAATCAGCTTGGCTTTACTGGCTTTTTTAATTAGCCTCGTCGTGCCAAAGAGTTTCTCCTTGGTTCTCTCGTTTCAAACGACGTGTCTTTGTCGGTAGGTTTTCCCCCCAGCTATGCAGCATCCTCAGCGGACTCCAGGCAAAGTGACTGAGGTCAGTACCAGCCCGCTTTCATGTTTCTTCACCCCACAGATATGAAGCACCAACTGCCTCTGGCAGAAACACATCCACCTCTTGCCAGGGTCATCCCTCCAGCCCCAAGCCAGCTGGGCTGTGCAGTGCAGGGCTGGCTCCATGGGTCTCCTCCTGGAGAGGAGGCATCCCCACCATGAGCCTCACCACACCCAGAGCAAGCATCTTGGAATCACAGAATCATGGAAGGGACCTTTCAAGGCCATAGAGTCCAACCCCCTGCAGGGAGCAGGGCCATCGGCAACTGGAGCAGGGTGCTCAGAGCCCTGGGCAACCTCCCCTGGGATGGCTCCAGGGATGGGGCAGCCACCACCTCTCTGGGCAGCCTGGGCCAGGCTCTCACCACCCAGGAGAGAACACCGTGGGGTGGAATTCTGGGATGGCTCTTTAAAACATCAAGGTGAGCACTGCAAACTTCAGCAGGAGCGACTCTAAACATCCTCTGCCCTCCATCTGCAGCTATTCCATTTGATGTTGAGCAGTCACGTGACTTTGGTTCTGACTGTGAGCATCACATGGCTAGGATTTTTTTGTTACTTTGAGCAATCCCCTGATTTTGATTTTGGTTTTAAGCAATTGCCTGGCTTAAGGTTTTATAACAAGATGAAAACCTGACACGAGTCCCTGCCTCCCTGCACAGGGCCCCAAAGCCCCACGCTCAGCACCCCTGGCAGAAACTGCACACCCTGGCCACCCTGCTGCTGAGGGGCCCGGGGAGAAGCTGTCACCCTTCAATCTCCACACCCGGCTACTGCAGGGTACGGCCTCAAAAAAGCCTCTTCTCCACCTGCAAAATAATAGTTTTGTCTGGATGGAACTAAGAAAAGAAAAAGGGAGAAGTTTCTGCAAAGGAACCACAGGGCCAAGTCGTGCTTCAAACCCAGAAATGGCAACAAAAGCAGCTTGAAAGGGATGGAGCAAAAAAAATAAACAAAATAGAAGGGAATCAAATCAATGTCGCCATGGAGTTTTGCTTTCAAGAACCAAGACCTTGCCTTGCGGTGCCGCTCCCGAGGCCACGGCAGGGGCAAACCCTGCGGGCTCCCTCTGTGACTTCCGTGTCATTGATGCTCAGTTTCTGGGCTGTATATACACACCCGTATGGATGTGTAGATGGTAGCAGACAAAGAAACACCAAAATTAAGTGTTCTCACTAGTTTAATTCCCTGGGACTGAAAAATGCAGCAGCTCTTTCCTTTCCGCTCATGCCCCGAGCACAAGAAATAAGATCCCGAGGGGGTATTTTCCACATTGCAGTGGGCAGGGCTCCCAAATTCCCACCCAAGGACACAAATGCCATAAAAAACCTGGAACTGAGCATGCATAACAGAGAAGCCAGAGAGGAGACTCCAGCCAGCAGTGCTGCTTCCCAGGGACCTGACCTTCCCTCCCCAGGCGCCTCTGGGCAAGAGGGATCCCCATCTACCTTTGACCTTATCCATTTGGGGTTGGGCAAGAGGGATCCCCATCTACCTTTGACT
>JANVCC010000094.1:1810250-1844337 GCA_025345505.1 Todiramphus chloris collaris | reverse complement strand
CAGAGAAGAGATGTGTGAGCCCCCCGGCCAGCAGCCCCCCGCTGCTCCAGCATCCCCCAGGACAAGGCTCCGGCGGCCACTAACCGCCAACCGTGTCCGGCTAATGCGATTTCAGAGCTCCTGCAATGCAGCGGGGGAGCTTTGGAAGTGATTTTCATGCCGACAGACTCTTCGGTGAGCCGCCGCGGTGCTCCCCGGGATGAGATTAAATTGGAGATGGCTGAGCAATTTAAATCAGCAGGAAGGGACTTTTAGGAGACGTGGTGCTGCATGTTTCTGAGGGGTGGGGGAAGCTGTGCACAGCTCCTTTCGACATCCAGTTGGCCCCAAGAATCATCACTTGCTGTCTAAGGCTAAAAGCACACAGTGAGGCAACAGCGGGGCTTGTCACGAGTGTCACAGAGAAATTGGTCTGGGATGGGCACAGGGGAAACCCCAAAGTGTGGTTGGGCTGGCCTGGGAGCTGCTGGTCTGATGCCACAAATCTCCACACTCCCAACGCTTCCTTTCTGTTTCAGCCACCGGACACATGGGTTGTGTCAGTGCTGTCCTCTGCAAGGGAGCCCGAGGCAGCATTCGGGTGAGAAAACCCTAAGGACATTTTAAAATCCATCTCTGCTGGACCCACTCCCTCTTTCAAGGCAATGCTGTTGAGTTTTGTTGGTCATGGCATCTCACAGCATCCCCAGCTCCTGTGACACCCTCTGCTCCCCAGTGCAAGGACCGCATCCCATGGGCACATCTGGACCTCTGCTGGAGCCATTTCCCATAGGAAAACCTTACAGGTCTCCCAGTCCCTCTCACTGCCCCACACCTGGGAACCCTGGAGGTTAAAGGCTCTGGCTCCTTCACCCACCCTTGGGTGCTCCCTGCTATTGTGGCCAAACCTTTGCAAAAGCAGGTTAAAAACTCAAATGACACGGAGGCAGAGATGACACCACCACCAGTGCCTCTCAAAGGATGGCTCCAGCAAGGCAACAACCTTTGGCTGCTTCTAATCAAGCAAATTTATGGAAGGTGACCAGCTGATGGATGTTCCTCAGGACACTGCACAGCAGCCAGAGCTCTGAGCAGGAGCATCCTGCCCAAGGGACAGCCACTCCACTTGCCTTACCTTTTAATGACAAACTGGATGTTGTTGCTCGCCTGCAGGATCTTCTTGAGCTTGGCAATCCCGAAGCAGTTGGGCCGCCGCAGCAGGATGCCCTCTGGCAAGCCCACAACGAACAGGTCCTCAGGGTACATCAGGAACTTGGAGTAGGGAACTTTGACCGGCTCTGATATTCCTATGGCTTTTGCTGCGTGGGGACCAAATCTCATTAGTTTGCTGAACCTCCACGTTGGGCCAAAGCAGCAGTGACACGATACGTCGGCGGGGGGGCTGAAGAGGTTTTTGGAGAGTTCGTTGCCACTCTGTGTCTGGTGGGGATGCCCCTGACACTGGCGGACGTGAGATGAGGGATGAAGCCAGGCAGCCACCCAGAGCTGGCTTTTGATGACACAGTCTGCCTTTTGGTGACACGTGTCAAAGGGGCTTCCTATAAAGCCTGCAGGAATCTCTCCACAAGGCAACAGGACCCCACAACCAGACCTCCACGGATGTGCCTCTGCTAGATGAGGGGACAGGGAACGTGCCTGGGGGTGCCCTGCCAGCCCGTGCAGCCCGGCATGGCCAGGGCTCCCCTTGCTCTGCCAAACAGCAACAGAGCAGCCAGTGCCACGCTGCACTGCTTGGCCACGGGGGAGAACCAGGACAAAACCTGGGCGAGGACTCCCAGCCTGGGACTAAAGCGGGGAGGGACCGAGGGCCATGGCTCTGCATCCCCAGCACCCAGCCCTTCTCCGTCCCCAGGTCACGATGGGCTCTGGGAGCCACAGCTCAGCTCTGCCCCCCTGCTTGAGGGGACTGCTGAGCAGAGTCACATCTCCTGGTCCCACTACTGGCAAAAACTTTTTGCCATCTCTCAAGATGCACACGTGACCTCACCTGTATTTCTTCCAGGTTAAGTAACCTTTAGGATAAAGGGGTGAGCAGAGCATGCCAAGTGCCAGCCCCTGGTCCCACCAGCCTTCCTGAGCCACACCATGGCCACCTCAGGTGGAAAACCCTCTCTGGTATTTCAAACAAGTGATTGGGGAACCACTTTGGTCCTTCCCTCTGTGGGAGGAAGGCTGAAGGTCACGGGGCAATTCCTGGGCTGCAGCCAGTGAAAAGGCAACGAGGAAACCAAGGGGAAGGGCTGCAATAACAAGGCCCGGGGAGATTTCAAATGCATTTGTAAGCCCAGCAGATAGCAAATGAACAAATTAGATTGCACGTTTATTCAGCTGCTGGTTTGGAAATGGCAGGTGACATTTCTGAGCAATTAAGAGCTCCCCACAGCAGAGGCCGGCACTCGGCATGATGAACGTGTGCTAACGAGCATCTTACCGTATCTCGTGTTGAACAAAATTTCAACTTGTTTCCTCAAATGACTTAAAACGTCCCCTATACCATCTGCAAAAAAAAAAAAAAAAAAGAAAAGAAAAAGAGAGAAATGCTCTGAGAAACCAGCTGCCTCCAGGGAAGCAACACACAGCACGGGTGAGCAGCGCCTGACCCTGGCCAGAGCTGGCCACACACACTCTCCACACCTCCCAGACCAGTGCTGCTTCTCTGGCAGGTGCCTCCAAGCTCATCCCCAAGAGAGGAAGGGCAGCAAGGCACCTACCACAGAGCTGTCCTAGCAGCAAGGAGGTAAAAAAAAATAGGGGAAAAAGTAAACCAGGCAGGAGAGGGAAGGACAGAGCCCAGGAAGATGGCAGTGCCCTTCTGTGCTGAGCTTTTCAGAAGCCAAATGCTTTGCTGCTAAGGTAGAAAGCCCACAAAACCCAACTCGAAGTACATCCATCCTTCAGAAAACGTGCAGTGATGGGGGATGTTTGGAGCTCGTCGGACACTCACCTGATCCCTCCATCTGCTTTTCTTCGTGTCGCGACTCCTCGCTGGGCCCCTTCTCTGTCCCTGCCCGGAAAGAAGAGCGTTACCAGTGGCCAGCACCAGCAAAACCAGACCAGACATGAGCAGGAGGTTCCTGGGTCCCCTGCAGCCACCCAACAGCCCCCTCCCCTGAGCAAGCTCTGAGCACACATCCCCGCGCAGGCTCGGGCTGGCAGCATTGCACCAGGAGCTGGCATGAATCCCCCAGGTAAATCCCAGTCATGAGCTGGGATTTGCAGCACACTGGGGAAGTGCCAGAAAAGCCACCAGTTTGCCTATGGAAGCTTCCTGTTGGCCCGACTGAGGCTGTGGCTCTGGAACTGGGTCCCAACGGCATCACCTGGGCTCATAAACGGTATCTACTGCTTTCTGACCCGCGCAGGAACACCCCTGCCCCCACGCAGTCTCCTGGATGCTTCATTTCTGGTACCTGCTACTGTTTCTAGGATGTAGTTCGACTCCTCCGAGGCCACGTGCGTGGGCACTGGGTCGTGCATCTCATCCGAGCCAGGCGACCGGTCTGCGGACAAAACCCCACGGGCAGCTTTTGTTTCCATGCTGGAGGGGGGAGGCACCATCTCCAGAAGAGGGTTCAGAGGGTGCTGAGCGAAGGGCCCCTTGCTGCTGGGAGTCCCACACACCATGGCCCTGTACCGGGAGCTGCTCCGGCTGTACATCAGCGCTCCTCTACCCCAAGACCACCCGGAGCTTACCCCCGAAACGCATCCGACCCCTCAGCTCAAGAGGAAGGAGCAAACTTTTCTTCCTAAGCTCCATGGAAAGTGAAGAGGAAAGATAGTTCAACATTCTTTACTTGGTTTAATTCCATCTAGAGACTTCTTTTTTGGCTTAAAAAGTTAATGCTGCTTGAGTCAGCTACTCCACCCTGGGAAAACCGGTCCACTAATGCTGCCTTCCTCCCCCAAATCACACCTCCTTGGGTTTCCCTTATGTAATCTGTATTTTAACCTGTCTCCCCTCATGCTGGGCTTTTCAATGCCCTCAAAGAGCTGTCCAAACTTAGCTTCAAATAAACCTTCATCTAGTTTAAATACTTCAATCAGGTCACTTCTTAATCATCACCTCGCAGGATAAATAATCCAAATTTCATCAATCCCTCCCTGTAGGTGAACACCTCTTTTCTACTAATCCTCCTCCCTGCCCTCAGCTGTTCTCCCTCTGATTGAACTCCATCTTCAAATAAGTAAGGAAAGGTGGACTCTGGACTTGAAGTATGATCTACCCAGCAGCAGAGAAGTGATAACACCTCCTCCTCCCATGCAGCACCAGCTTGCCACGTATTAGCTTTCTTCTCTTCCATTAGCTGCCAAGTTGAAAATTAAAATGCTTGACCTACCACTAAACCTCATTCCTTCTCCTTCCCCTATATTAACCATACATTCAGCCTGCTCTGTGATAATCCTTGAATGACTCCCCACATACCAGGGACTGCTACAAACTGGGTGCAACAGGGATGGCACCAGTGTGGTGGAGCCAGGCATCACTGCTGTCCCCAGCACCGCTCGCCCTCAGGAGCGTTGGGAGTCCTGTTGCTGCCCTTATGCTGGTGAGATTACTAATTAATGTTTGTAAAGCACACTGAAAATGCAAAGTGCTAACTATCCACTCATTAAACCCTGAGGATCATCCTACCATTTGCTACGCTGTCCAGGTCAGGGAAGTGGAAAATGACTCTCCCAGCTGCCCCTCGAGCACCCAAGCGCTCACCTCCATCACCACCACTGGCCTCTCCGGGCAGCAGCGTGGGGAAAAGCACCAGTGTCCCTGATCCCAACACATTCTCACCATGTGTTTAATATTAAACCTGTTCTTACGACCTCCTCACAACCAGGCTGTTTTTCTAAGTTTAGGACCTCATCAAAAGCATCCCGCGCTCAATACCTGGGATCCTCCAAGCCCGCCAGTGAAGGAAAGCAGCAAACCAGGCTCGCTTTCTCCAGGGGAAAGGCAAGATAGAAAAGCAACGAAGGAGAGAGAGAAACAACAAAAAGCCCTAAAACACTCTCCACTGCCCCCAGGAAAACACCTCATTCCCGGTACGCCCCTTAAAATGACTTTCAGTAAAGGGGGACCTTCTGTGCACCCTGCAAATGCCTCTTCTCACAGCAAAATGCCAAGCCAGGCAGTGGCAGCCCTGTCTGCACAGAGGCCACTGCACTCAGCGGACGCCCCAGCGCCTACCTGGCACGGTGATCTGGATGATGTCCAGCTCATCCGGCTCGATTTTGATCTGCCTGATCCCACCCAGGTCTCCTGAGGTACCTGCCGGGGGGAGATGAAAGGTAACGAAAGGCAATCGCCAACAGGAACCAGCAATGCCCCATCTGCCCACCAGTGCGGGCAGGGAACCCACCACCCGCTGTGGCTTCAGTGCCAGCTCAGCGTCCCACAGCCACGAGGCTTCGGCCAAGTGGCCCAAGGGCATCAAGCCCATGCCGTGGAGGTACCCGAAGGGCACCTGTGGGCATGGCCTCTGTAAGGTTCAGCTGGCACGAGCAGTTGGTGCCCTCAAACTGACCGCTGACCCTTGTTTCGTGCTTGTTTCATGGCCTTCTTCACTTAAACAAACTGGGTCACCAACAAGCTTGGTGGAGACACAGGAGGATTCTCCAGTGGGTGCTCCTGGCATTTTTAATGCTCCCAGACTCTTGCCTGGGACACACTCCCTCCGCAGACTTCCTCTGGGACCCCCGACTGCAGTCGCATCACACCAGGATGCAACCAGCTGAACCCCAACAAAATTCAGTGCAGTTTGAACCCTGGCAGATGGGAGCCAGCAGAGGCTGGCCCAGGGAGGAGGCTGGCCATGGTGCTCAGCCCAGCTTCCCTTATCTCCAAGTAAGTGTGCTCACTTGGAATGGGGCTGATTCCCTACCAGGGCTGAGTCACAGCTTGCAGCTCGGGGGGGCAGGACAGCAAGGCTCTGTATGGCTTTTCAACAGTCAGACCCCCTAAACCCAGGGAAAAGCATTTTCCTTCTCATTTTGTGGTGCTCTGAACACCAACACCATTAACTTCTAGGTGACCCAGTCATGGTGGCTTCTAGAGGGACAGAACTCAGACTGAAGACTTCTCTTAGTTACACATTTAAGCACACACTTAAGTCTCATTATTTCAATGCACCCACGTTTGGGACCCAGCTGAAGGGTCAGACCCCATCCCCATCTTTGCAACCCCTCTCTGCATCTATCAAAGAGGGATAAGGACCTGAGGAAACTGCACCGTGGGGCAACCAGGTAACTGGAGCCACACATTCAAGTTACTTTGCAGGCAACTTTCTCTAGTTCCCCCCCAATTCCCCAATATCACTATTTTGCAAGAGAACATGAGAAGGGAAAATGAATTACTCCTCACCTGGTTCACAGCTTTCAGAAACACTGCACTTCTCGGACCTGGAAGGGAAAGGCAGACAAGGGAGGTGGTCATGGAGCAACCAAAGAGAGAGCTTAAAACCCAGCGGCGTGCGTAGGACTGATCCTGGCAGGAGGGAGGAACGTCACACCCCCTGTGACACCAGGCAAGGGCTGTGGAGGGGACCCTGGGGAACAGGCACCCACGGTCTCGGCAGCGGCACAGCATCAGCAGCTGCCTCGGTCTGGGGGTTTCTCTGCAAATAAGCCCCGTTCTCAAACCCTCCCCAGTCCTGCACTGCACGGCATCCACGGTAGACACCGACGGATGGAACTGCAGCACAGAGCTCCCAAAAGCAAGAGGGGTTTTAAGCCCAAAACCTGGTTGACTCCATTCCTCTGCAGCAGAGTGCAGTGCAGAAAGCATCGTTACACTGTGGTTACTCACAGAGCAAAAGCAAACAGGAAGAAAGAGGGGAAAAAAAAAAAGTCAATTGATTTGGTAAATATTTATTCTGCTCAAAGCTTTTCTCCCCTGAAAACTGGGCGCGATCCCAAACTCCTATCTACAGTTAACTTCACATGCTCGGGAATTGACACAAGGTGTTCAGCATCCAAATGAGATGACGTTGCTTCCTCGGGATGCATTTGCTTTCTGTATCCCTCTCTCTCTTAACCAAGAGCAACCACGGCTCTTTGGCAGCAATGGACCCAAGGAACAGCACTGGAAAACGCACTCCTCCACAATGCTGATCCTTCAGGGGGAAGGAAAACCCTTCTGAGCCAGCACCACATACCTGCTGGCTCAGGGGGGGATGTTCAAAAGCACTTCTTTCCTAAAGCCACTTGGCAGCGTCAGCAGAACAACCAATGGGCAACTCGAAGGAAACCAGGAGTGCTCTTGACATGTCCCTCTTAAATGTGGCATGGATAAAAAGCATCTCTGGTCTAGAAAGTACTGTGTATATCACCTAGGAGCCTTGAGAAGGATCTTAAACTCTCCCACTTGGGGTCAAAGTCAACTTTTCCCTGAGAAAATTTGGGAGGAGGGCTTCCCTGGGGAATTTGTCACCCCTTGCAGTATCTGGCCCTTTGCCCTGGAGTATCGGGCACTGCCCTTTCCCTGGATCTGGTCCCCGACCTGGGTGGACCACTGCTATGGAAATGCTCTGCTCCTACCAGGGCAGAGAGGTTCCTCATCTGCAGGAAGAACAATATGGGATTTGAATACCCTGCAGGTAGCTGTTATCTGTGCACTGGGAGGCTTGGGGAGATTGAAGTTACCCCTGTGGGGCACAGCAAGGTGCACACCACCATTCATTCCCTTGGTGACCTCAGGGTCCGTGGCCTGGTTCCATGTGCAGACACGCAGCGTAAATCAGGAACAAGGTACACACACACAACTCAGATAAATCAAAAGGGACCCCAGGGTGAGCTTCAGCCTGTGCCTAATTTACAGCAGTGGAAGGTGGTCAGCCCAGCCCAGCCCAGATCAGAGCACCAGCACGGGGAGGGCTATCCCAATAGGGCTGGGTACAAACCACCCATAAAACCTCCTCTTTTTTCCCCATGGAGTCTTCTAAAGTGGTTTTACCGCTCGGTACAACCCCTGCCTCGCCCGCAGCTGGAGGGCAGCGGGGAGATGGGGATGGTGCAGCATCAGTGAGGGCTGTAGGGGACCATGAACCTCCGGCTGCCCTCGGAGCTCTGCAGTGGCCAACCTCAACTCCCACCCCACCGGCACGCTCCCAGACACGCAGCGGCTGGTTATCTACCTACTGCTTTACAGAAACCAGCTCAGCATCCCTAATATCCTGTCCTTCCACCTTCTTGTTGCCAGCCACGCCAATTTAGCCGCACAGTGGAATCTTCTGTTGCAAAAATTAAAAGTGTCCTAATTGCAAATGTTAACAAATGAACGGGAAAAGGAGAAGCCTGGCGCCAGGATTCAGCCCCGCGGGGCGCTTGGAGGCCAGCGGTATCTGAAGCATCACCATCTCCCCTGATGGTCTGCTCTCCCCAAGTCTAAATGCCTCCAGAGATGGAGCGATTCAGCGAGGTGCAGAGCGCAACAAACAGCTAAAGAATGCTTTGGTGGCTAAGCCCTAGCTGAGGATCCTGGAGGTTGGAGTTTAATTCTCCAGCGAAGCACCTCAGGCCAGGACTCAGCCCAGTTGTGTTGTCCTCACAGACACCTCTGGCTGAGCCTCTCATCTCAAGTCCCTTCCTCATCGAGAAGGGAAACTGCCACGGCCCTGCTGCAGCAGCACAGCACTTGGGGCTGATACCCACACGCTGAGCACCGACCAGCTCAACCCACGCACTCGCCCAACGCACAGAGCAAACCAACATCACCCGCAGAGACCCGGTGCAGGCAAGCCAACCCTGCTGCCCGCACCCGGGATTGACCCTGCCCTGCACCACAGCTCCAGCGTGGCACGGCTTGTCCTGCACTCGTGGCCAGCGGTACGAGGAAGTGGGGTCAGCCTCTGCAAAGTGCAGGAGATGTCACCATGGCATAGCATGGGGCATGAGTGACACCCATGGGTGCTCCCAGCACCCCAGCCCTGGTGGAGGAGAGGACAGGAAGAATTCAGCTTGTTCCATTTAGCAAAACAAAGTGGAGTCCGCATCCCCCGAGGGGTTTCAAAGCCATGTAGATGTGGTGCTGAGGGACATGATTTAGTGGTGACTGGCAGCACTGGCTTAACCATTGGACTTGATGGTCTTAAAGGTCTCTTCCAGCCAAAACTAGTCATTGATTTTAAGCCAAACCCAAGACAGCACTGGGGAGAATCAGAAAGAGACTTCAGCCAGTCACAGGTTCACGTCAACAAAGAAACAAGGAAGGAGAGGAACCCAACGCACACCACAGAGGAGACAGGGGCAGGTTACCCCATCTCCCCAGCCCCACTGCATGGTCCACAGCCCTGGCTGGCGGAGGGGTCAGCACTGAGCAGCAAGCCTTTGTGGCGGAGAGGCTGAGGAGCACTTGCTCCTACACCACTACTGCTGAGCTTCCTGCAGCCGGTGGCCTCCAGCATGGGTGTGCTGATGGACATCCCAGAAAAGTTCATTTTGCTGCTTGTAAACCCGTCTGTGACCGAGCCATCTGTGCAGGACAGGGCTGGGACGAGGCTCCTCTCCCTGCAGCACAGCCTTGCCCGTGAGCACCAGTTATGAACTGGTGTGAAGCTGCCCTGCTTCTCTTATTTAAAGGTAAATGTTGGGGCTAAATATTACCTTGCTTCTGCCCAGCTGAAGTACTTTCCTCTGTGGGGCTACGCAGAGAAAAATACCTTCTGGATCTCCCAGCAAGGGTTAGAAAGCCTGTCTCGTGGCACAGTTGTACCAGAAACAGCTACTCTCGTAAAAAACGTCCTGCCCTGATGAACTCTATAACCCCACTTTTATTAAAACATCTGCTAATCCCCTATTAGTCTCCCCGTGAGCTTTATAAACAAGTAATGCTTAATTAGCAGGATGTTGTGTTACGGTGCCGGCTGAGGGTGAATCCTTAGGCCATGCTTAACACCAGCGATTGCTCCTGTGGATAATCCCAGCCTGCCCAGGCACGGCCCTGATCTCAGCAGTTTTGTACCAAATCAAGGATTCCAAACTTGGCTATTTTGGCTCGCAAAAGGCCGGGGGTGCTTGGTCTCCTCTGGTGCTGGGTAGCATCGTCGGGGGGTTTAGGGAGGCAGGAAAGCAACACCCTGACAACAGCCCAGCAATAACCTGCTGGGCATGTCCACACCTCCAAAGTAGCTCTCTGAGGGATGTCACTTGGTGGTGGCCAGGGAAGAGAAGTGCCACTTACCGGCTGTTGGCCTGAGAGGTCCCCACCAGGTCCAGCACGGCCCCGCGGTGCGGCTCGGGGGAGATCTCCCCTGGGGGGCTGGAGGGTTCCAGCTTGGTTGGATCTTTGGTAAATTTGCTTCCTGGAGCCGGGTGCACAGGGCGGGTTTGGAAAGAAAACCAAAAGCAGAATTAGCAACCAGAGATACAGACTAGGCTGCTTTTCCACCTCCATTTCTCCCCCCTCCAGTCTGAGTTAAGGTTGGGATGGGAGATGGGTTATCAGGTGCCACCTCCTTGCAAAGGGAAGGGTACAGGTTTAATTGGGTTTACACATTAAAATAATAGCAAAACGTTTGCTTAAACCTGTGCATAACTGTGTGCTGGGAAGCCCTGCCGAGGAGGGAACACCTCCAGAAAGGGCTGGCTGCTGGGACAGGGTGCCGAGAGGTAGGGACTGGGGTTGGGAAGCCCAGGCATGGCCAGGGCCAAGGCTCAGTGGTGCAGGACCAAGCCCCAAATTGGAGAGACAGAAGGGGATGGGAGCTTGGCAAAGCCCAGAGCAGCAGTGCCAGAAGAAGCTCTGTCCCACAGCTCTGAGCCCTGCATGCAGCGGGAGATCTCTGCTGCAGGGATGTGGAGGGGGACAAAAGCATCCAGTCACCACGAAAAAACTCCTCTCTCCCCTCCCTGTTCCTCAGCAACCTGAAAGGAGCTGAAATGAAGCCTCAGCAATGACCTTGAGATGAAAAGAGTGATCTGAAGGCAGGGTAGGAAATGAAAATTGGCCAGGGAAGGTGAGCAAAGAGCTGAAGGATTAGTGCTGGGGGAAGGAGAGAATGAAATTATGCCACAAGGCTGCAGAAATCACGTAGGTGCCTTGTTAAATAGCTGCTGCCAACGGCCCTTCAGTGGTCTCACAGTGCCATCGTGACATCCCCACCCTTCCAAAACACATCCCGTCTGTGGGAAGCTTTTTCCCTTCAGCTCCAGCCCGCAGGGAAGGGCAGGGCTCTGGAGATGGCACCAGCAGCAACGTAGAGCCTTAAAGACACTATTTATCCACCGACAGGCCAAAAGGCTCCTTTTAATTTGTGCTTTCTATGGACCAAATCTTCTTCTTGCAGCAGCGAAGTCTGCCTGAAGCTGCTACCCAGGGGAGCAGCAAAAATAGGTTTCCTAGCAGTGGTGGGTATTTTAATTAAAGGGTGAGCGAAACTGTACGGGGAAGCTTTGGGATACTTTGCAGTTGGCAATTTAAAATACAGCTCTGCTTGGAAAAGAGTGTCTTTGCAAAAATGGCACCTCCTGACTCAGCAGATGCCTTTTTTTTTTTTGCACAGTCAGATGTGCTGACGCAAGTCACAAAAAGCCAGGTTTAATGTGTTTTGCTTCTGGTAGCCCTGCAGGGACCAGGCAGGGGAGGGGGGGAACTGCCACCCGCCCCAAGTCCTGCTGGGTTTGCTTCTCCATCTCCTGATTGCCACTCGTACCTCCCTGCTCTGTAACCCCCAGCTCCTAGCATGGTGTTTTCCACCAGCAGCTCTCAGCTGAGGTACAGACGTATGGGCTGCCTCCCCACCCACAATGGATTTGCCAGGACAGTCCAAGCATCCCAAGGCACAGCTCCATCCTTTGGGGGTGGGTTAGAGCTTAAAAAGTCCTTTTCTTCAGAAAAAAAAAGTCATTAGTGGGGCTGGAGACAAAGAAATCCACACACACACCCCCCATATGGAGGTGTGACCTCCTCCAGGCAGGTCTCCTTCAGATGGCTCCAGTGTCATTGTCCCCAGGGGCCAGCGCTGTCGCGGGGCCACAGGGGTTAATTTGGCCAGGAGAAATGTCAGTGGAGAAGGTGGTGTCTGGAAAGCTGCCAGAGTGTGGGGTTGGCAGCTTGGGAAAAAAAAAAAACACCCCAGCCACCCCAAAACATGTCTTTACTTGCGAGCCAAGCCCAGGCGATCAGGAGCGGGGCGGTGACAGAGGTGGGTGCTGGGCAGGTACCAGGCTGATGGGATGGGGGCAGCTGCTGCTGCGAGGGTCCAATACCTGTCTCCTTTTATTTGCCAAGCAGCACTTAGCCTGGCTTCTCCAGCTCAGGCTAAAACCACAGGGCAAAGAAAGCCAAGGAAACCCCCTCCTTAAGGTTTTATCACTGAGAAAAAAAAACCTCCAGATTTTCCTTGGTCTTCTTTTAAAACCAGTCAGTGGCTGGCTGATGCTAGAGCTTCCCAGATACAAACCAAAGACACAGAGAAGGCTTCTCCTCACTGAGCATAATTGCACGTGTCCTGCACTTTTGCTGCTTACAAGTGACATCATTTTGACTCTGCTTCTCTGGATAATCTTTCTGTTTTGTGGGCAAAAAAATCAAGGGGCGTGGAGAACGTACCTGTAAAAATTCTCTCGTCGAACATCCTAAGAGGAAAAGGGGAAAAAAAACAAAACAGGGATTAGAAATATGTGTTTCTCATGACTGAATTTTAGGGTTTATTAATGAACAACATTAAACCAAGTCAAAATAGTTGTATTAATCATTCCCTAAAAAAAAGGGAATTAATTTTTCAGCTGAAAATAAAAAAAAAAAGCCTTTCAGCCTGTTGTGCTACCAAGCAATCTTACACCATATGCTTTTTAACTAAAGCACCTTTAAATCTGCTTACAAGTCATTCTCTTAATTTAATTAACTTATTAAATGAGGCTGATACAGGCTGGCTTTGCCAAAAGAGACAGTGGGACCAAAGTAGCTGTTGCTGGACCTTCACTCCACGCCACAGACCATCACCCAGATGTCACCTGTCTCCTGAGTATCATATTTTGGTGCCACCCACTATTTTGCTCATGGGAGCAAAGTGTGTTCAGGGTCACATCCCGGGGCCTGATCCAGCCCAGCACAGCCCGAGTGGTGCAGGACAAAGCATCCCCTCCACCAGCTGACATCTGGAAGCTAATTCCTTTTCAGATGCCTGTCTGCAGTTGGTGTTGGTGATTTTAGCCCCCTTGGGAGCCTCAGCCAGGGTTTTTCTGTGCCACAGTCACACACCTTTGGCAGGGGAACCACGCCAGTGCTGCACAGGCAGCTTTTGAATAAACAAATACAATATAAAGCAGATTGTTTTGAGAGAGAAGCAAAGAGGGGTTGCATGGTGCAGAGATCATAGAATCACAGAGTTACAGAATGGTTTGGGTTGGAAGGGACCTTAAAGATCATCCAGTACCAACCCCCCCTGCCATGGGCAGGGACACCTCCCACTAGAGCAGGGTGCTCACAGCCCCAGCCAGCCTGGGCTTAAGCACATCTACAGATGGAGCAACCACAGCTTCCCTGGGCAACCTGTGTCAGTGTCTCACCACCCACAGAGTGAAGAACTTGATAACTGGGAGAACTTTCCAGATAACTGGGAAAGCACACACTCCTCTTACTCCAGTGCAAATGCAGGCACCAACACACAATGTCCTGCTTACAGGCAAGACATCCTCATCGTTGTATATATGGGATGTCCATGAGTGATCACCACAAGACAAGGTGGAAGGAATATGAATATGGATGTTCCTCCTCCCACAGGGAGGAAATGGTCCCATCCAACAAGCATCATGGGAAGGAGCTGTGCCAAAATTGGAGGGTCCTGTTACCACCCAAACAACTTAGGCTGGCACTAGCAACGTCTGCATGGACTTAACAACAGGGTGGTGGGGCTTGGGGGTGGCCGTGGTACAGCCTGCCTGGCCACATCCTTGCTAAAAGGGATGGAAAACAAATATTTGTTTAGCTCTTTTCCATAAAAACCAAAACCAAAACCAAAACTGTAAAATGAGGTTTGGGTGTAAAACAAACCCTGTGAGCACGGCAGGAACACAGCCTAAATCCTCAATCCCCGCCTCTCGAGGCCCCTGCCTTCCTTGCCACCCACCTTTTGATGACAAAATGGATGTTGTGCCTCTCCTCCAGTATCCGCTTGAGTTTGGGGACACCATAGGTGCAAGGTCTTTTGAAGGGTATCTTGTCCGGGATGCCGAGGATTTCCACCGCCTCGGGGTCGCAGGCAATCTTCCGGTACGGGACGGGGACCATGTGGTCTAACCCCAAGGCTTCAGCTAGAAGGTGAACGCATGGTTCTCACTTAAACACACGCTTTTGCCTTTACAGATGATAAAAGGAAGGCATAGAGGCTTGAACAGAAAGCGCCCCCTGCCCTCTTCTCCTTCGCTTGTCTCAGAAGATGAGCCCCGGGAGCAGCTCACCCATCAGAGCTGGGACAACAGGGAGACAACGCAGCAGCAAACTCAGCTATGGTGTCCTCCCAAACCCTCAAACGCCTCCGGCGTTGCTCAAACCAGGAGTGTGCTGACCCACGTGCCACCCCCAGCCTCCCCATAAGCACGGCAGGTTGCTGAGCTATGTAACCTACCCACTGCCTGGATGCCAGCCTGGGGTCCCTGCTCTGGGTGACCCTGCTGGAGATGGGGGCTTGGACCAGATGAGCTCCAGAGGTCCCTTCCAATCCCCACCACGCTGGGATTCTGTGATAACTCACAAGTTCCATAGCACATAAAGAGTTTGTAAGGTACAGAGCTCACCTATAGAATCACAGAATGATTCTATAGCCCATACCTAACTCCGGAGTGGCACAGCACACACCTATAGCCCATCTATACCTCAGGGATTACACAGCCTGATGGGGATGGTACAGGCAACAACCTCCAGCCCATCAGCCCAACCCTGAGCAAATTCCTGAGCTTAAAGCTGCCCAAACACCCAGGACCTAACCCAAAAGCACTGCCCGTTGCAAGGGAAGCACCAGTGATGCCAGTAAGCTGTGAGGGTATTAAAAAGCAGCCAGAATAAGGACTATCTTCTTCTGCCAGTCACATTAATTTAAAACAGCCACATGCCACTGCTCCCCATCACCCGCAAGTGCCAGCGGTGCCCGGGCGCTCCGACCCAGCGTGCCACGCTTCAAACCGGAGCGGGTTTACAGCCCAGTTATAAATTCCTCGACAGTGGGGAGGGCTCCGAATGGAAATATTGACATAACCTTCAGCAGACACCCAGAGCCTGGGAGCTGCTGGGCTAAATGTGTTAGGAAGAGAAGGGAGCTCTAGCATATGGCTTCTGCTGCTGTGTTAGGGAACAAAAATGATTGCTATATAATGATATGCAAACCACAAGTGCTGCAGATGCATAATGGGATATTAACTCCTACTCACCATATCTGCTGTTAAACAGAATTTGCACGCACTCCCTAAGGGTGTTGATATCTTCGGTTTCTTTTATAAAACTGTCCCACTTATCTATCAAAACAAAATATAAGAAATAAGGAACTTCCATATGGTTCGTACGCAGCAGATGCACTTTTCTCGCGCGAGGCGCTGGGAAGCAGGAACAAGGCTTTGCTGCCTTAAAAATAATGATTTTCCTCTTGATGAGCAGATTTTGCCAGGCTGGTAGATAAGGTCTGGGCTTCCCCAGCCCCAGCCCCAGCCCCAAGCAACCTCCTCTTCAGCCGTGCATGTGCAAAGCAGATTCCTGAGAAAAAAAACCCATAAAACTTCTCAACCCTGAAATGAAAGACCCTCTGGGACAGAACAAACTCAACCTGAAACAAACCTTTGAAAGGCTCGGCCGTTTCACAGAGGAGCTTTTTCATCTCCTCCTCTTTCACAACTTTCCCACCCATATGGGTTTTTTCCCCTTCTTTTTAACGCGGGCAGGTGAAGGTTTTGATGTAAACACCTCAGCGTTTGGAGGCTGCAATTCCCTTGGGTGGGGTGGGGATGGGGAAATTGGCAGCGTCTCCTCCCCACCGCAGATCCCCCCTCAGGCATCGCTGCCAAATCACGCCGGGGTTAGTGGGTTCCAGTTCTCCGGAAACAACGCCGAGCTCTCGGCAGGTATTCGCTGTCTGCAGCTCGAGCAGACGCCTCAGCCAGAGCTGTGCCTCGGTTCCCCCTGCACAGAGCAGGGAGGGGATCTCCCAGTTGGCCGGCAGCACTTGCGGACCAAGTGTTGTGGAGATGGGAAGGAGGGACCTGAGTGGGAACAAAGGTCTCGGCTGCAGTGCTGAGATGTTGCAGCAAGTAAAGGGAAAAATAAAATAAAATAAAATAAAATAAAATAAAATAAAATAAAATAAAATCCCCTGCTGCAGCATCTCCAGCACTGCCAGGTCCCTGCAGAGCTTGGGGATGGCTGGGAGACTGCTGGGAAGAAACAGGGCTGGGCAGAAACGTCTCCCTAAGAGGTTTTCAGCCACCTCTGATGCCATAGTGGGACACAGACCTGTCTTGTCGTGGACAATGGAGAAGAGGATGCGTTTGGATGAGTGCACGTTCTGGATGAGGGGACCTCCAGACACCGACGATTTCTGTCCTGGACAAGAGGGGAGGCAAGGAGAAAGGGCTGATGAGAGCCTGACCAATGCTCTGGGCACCCGAGCAAGACCCTGGATGCTGTTTCCCACCAATGACACCAACCCAACCCTGCTGGCTCTCCCCTGGGCACCCTGACATGACAAGCCCGGAGGGTTCTGGCCAGACCAAGCCCCCACTGTCCCTCCTGGCTGCCCCTCCAGCCCTGTGGTGTAGCACCCAACGTTTCAGGGCAAAAATCATAGACTCACAGAGTGGTTTGGGTTGGAAGGGACCTTTAAAGCTCTTCTAGTCCAACTATCTCCAACTAGAGCAGGTTGCTGAGAGCTCCATCCAGGCTGCCCTGGAATGGTTCCAGGGATGGGGCATCGACCACCTCCCTGGGCAACTTGGGCCAGGGTGTCACCCACCAGCCTCAGCGTAACAAATTTCCTCTTTGTATCTGGTCTGAACCTGAAGGGCTGGGGTGGCACAGCATGGTGGGAGGGGGGCCCACTCCTCTCCACACAGGCCAAGCTCTGGACTGATTTTCATCTGAGGACCTGGGCCAGTCCCCTGCCAGCACTGGGGGGGAGTGGGGGGGTTTCACAGCAGGCCCTCATCTGAGAGCAAACTCCAGGCTATTACCACAGCAGTCGCTGTACTCCTGTGAGGAAGGCACCTTCAGCTCTCCCGCCGGCCGGGGCAGCAGCACCTCGCTGGCGGCGTTCGGGCCGGCCAGCCCCGAGGACACCTCTTGCTTTAGGTCGACAGCGATCTGGGACGGCAGCGAGACGCCGTATAGGAAGTTGGTGACGGCGACAGCGGAGGGGGTGTCCTGGCTGGAGGGTTTGGCCATGGGGCCGTTGGCACCAGAGTCCCGGGCACCCTTGGGGGCGAGGGAGGTACAAGTCAGCTCCATGCTGGGGTTCGGCTCTCGGCTGGGCTCATCCGCTGGCCTATGGGGAAGGAAGGGAGGAGGGAAAAGTAGGTTCCTTTGGGTCTGTGGCATGGCTAAGCTGGAGGGGGAAGGAGAATCGAGCCCAGGAGGGTCAGATACGCAGCATCTCCAGATGCTTTCTTTGAGAAATTACAGCCATCACCCAACCTCTTCCAGCCTCTCTGGGCACCTGGACCATTTTTATCTTCTCTAAGTGGAGCAGGTTGGTCTTTTGGTAGTTCAAAGTGTTTATATGAGCTAGGGCAAAGTTGCCTAGCTCCACAACCCAGTATGTTTAAGGAGTAAAAGAATTTGTCTGACCATAATACACTTGACTCCCTTGCCTGCCCAGGCCCCAAGACCCATGGCACATTCCAGGGGGACCTCGGTCAGCCCAGGGATGAGCTTCAGACGGAGGAAGCCCATGTGCTTCACATGAGACAGGCGGCCGCGAGCTCAGACAGCTCCAGTTCTGCGTGTCCTACTTTTAGCTGTCTCAGCCTGATTTTCCAGAAGTGCCAAGCCTTCAGAGGAGGTATTTGGTAGCGCTCAGCATTTCTCTGAATGGATCCGAGGTGCTGCCAGCCAGGCAAACGCAGAGGAAACCCATCCAAAACCGCTGAGCCCCTTGCAAAAACTTGGCCAAAACGGGGAGCTCGCCCCACCGATGTCCCCCACCTCCCTCCTCGTCTGGCGTTAAAAATCCCATTTCAGGCTGGGAAGAAGCTTGCAGCATTTACACTGGAAACCTCTCTGGAGACAGCAAAGCACTTAGCTTACCGCAGCGGAAACCCTGCGGAGAGCCGTAAAGCACTGCGGTTAACGTGCTCCTTTACACGTCATTATAGGAACGGGTCCCAGATGCTCTTGAGCCACCTGACACGGATGACCCTCTACGCAAGGCTGGGTTGGGCAGGGCTGGACCCACCTTTCTGGGTCTGGGGGAGAAGCTGGGACACGGGAGGCACCCTCACGCCTGCTCTGCGACTTCCCCGGCGTTAGAAGAGCCACCATCCCGAGAGGATGGCTTGCAGCCCTCCTGGCCCTTGGGGATGCCCCCAGATTACCTTTTTAGCCTGAAGCGGATGCTGTGGCTGTGCTCTAGGATGGCCATCAGGGATTTCACGTCGTACTCCATGGGTTTCTTAAAGCTGATTCCTTCAGGCAAGCCGGCCACCGCCAGCGAGCCGGGTTCTTTCAGGAACCTCTCGTAGGGTAAAGGGACCACGCTGCTCTTCCCCACAGCTTCACCTGGGGAGGGGACAGAGTTACACACCCATGGACACCCCACGTCCTCGACCGTGGCCGAGCCGGGCTGGAGGAGTCAAAACAAGAGATCCTGATGGAAAAAACGTTACGAGAAGAAAACCGCTTCCTACCTCTGCTCTTAGCGCACGAGGCCCCGCCAGCTCTTTCTAAACGCTAATTAATAAAAAGCTCACAAAAGCCAATCAGCAGATGTCTCATCTTTCGGGTTGCACAGTAAAAATCCTCGGCTGGGGTCACTTGGCACAAGCCCAACCCCCCAGGAGCACCCGGACCTGTGCCAGCGAGGGCTGTGGCCGCCGGCAAGCCAGGAGGGAGCCAAGAGCTGACAAAGGAGGCTGAAGAGCTCGTGCTGATTTTTATCTCACGTTTGCTGAGATATTCTGGGAACCTTATTTTCAGTCTGTTTTCTTATTTTACCTCCTGGAAGAATGGAAAATACTTTGATTGCTGTCAGGCA
Organism: Todiramphus chloris collaris; assembly: GCA_025345505.1. Lineage (NCBI taxonomy): Eukaryota > Metazoa > Chordata > Aves > Coraciiformes > Alcedinidae > Todiramphus > Todiramphus chloris. Next base: position 1,825,174 of record JANVCC010000094.1, on the reverse strand, counting down.
GCCTCAATGCACTTTGAAAGACAAGACAAAAAACAACCAACCCGCCAAGCCTCCCTCCATCCCACCATCCGCAGGCAGCGCAAACACGGGTACCTTTGAGGGCACCATTGCCTCCAGCAGCCCAGAAAGCTCACCCACTCCCCTTGACGATGGCCACGAAGTCCCCTTGTGTCCCCACCACACGGGAATGGCTCTGTTGTACCTCTGACAACAAAATCTCGGGAGCAAACTGCTTTCCCTTCCCCAGGAGCAGAAGGTGACCAGGGAGCATCACAACTATACAGAGATTTCTAAACCGGCGAAAGAGCCCATGTGCCTAAACCAGGGATGTTTATGGTGCCCTCCAGGCAAGACACTGTCAGAAAACCAGCAGCCCTGAAAGGTTTCAAGGAATGGCCAAAAGCCCTTGAGCTGCTCTCTGTGGAAAAATTGCTTTGGAAACCAATCCAAGTCACCGCGACCAATAAAGCTGGTGCTGAAAGCACGAAGAAGAGGAAACAGCCACGCAGGAATGTTGACCTGTCTGGCAAAGCAGCGTCCAGATGCAGAACATCTGGCTGCGTGGCGAGGTGTCTGTGACTTTGTCTCCAGGTTGAGGGGCCGGCAGAGATTATGGGACCTTTAAATAGCTTTGGGATTTTATACTTTTGATTCTTTTAAAAAAAAAAAAATCTTTTCTTTTTAATCTCTTCTTTACAAAAAAAACCCAACCCCAACAACAAACCAAAACAAAAGATCTTACAGAAACCTTGGAAATCTTGCGACACTGTCAGCCAGTCCTTATTAAAAGTGATTTCTTCAACGTGTTCTTTGAAGGAACGCGTGATAACCAACGACGTGCGACTCGCACGAGCCATCAAGGTTCCTTATAGGCAGGAAGGGTAACGTTTTAATTAAGCCAGTAACAGAAGTTTCAAAGCGAACCTCTGAACCACAACCCCGCGCGGACGCTCTCTGCAAAGCCGGCGGCTCCCCTGCCCCGATGCGCCGGCTCTCGCGGCTTTACACCCCCCTCCATCACCTCCCTTCACGCCGGGGGGGAGGCTCCCGATGCCCACAGCAGCTCCTTATCAACCTGACACTCAGCAACTCCCCAAACATATTTTTATGGGGAATGTGTTACTGTCAAAGTGACCTTCAGCACGCCTCGCGCTGCCGTGCAGAGGCTCACGGTTTAGCTAAAGAGAGACAATAATCATCATTAATGCCTGTTTAATAGAAGCCAGCGGTAATCAGTCATCCTGTTGGTGCAGAGATTACCCGGCTCTGGAGGGAATACACGATCTTTTTGACTGAGCATTTTCTAAGATATTTTTTTTCTTGTTTGTTTCCAACCGCTGTTGATGGGAGGAGAGTGAAAGGATAAAAGGAAAAAAAAAACAAACCAAAAAAAAATGAAAAACAACCAACCCAACAGAAAGATAACTCCTAATTTCTGACAGTCCTCTTGGTGCTGGAAACAGAATCACCCTGGGGCTTCCGTTACCTCCTGTGGTACTTCTCCCCACCCAACCAGGAGAGGCTCTTCTGGGAGGGGAGCATCCACCCAGTGGCTTTCACCATATAGCGGCTCTCACCATATAGTGGCTTTCACCATATAGTGGCTCAAGAAAGGAAACAGCTGATCCTACTGAACCAGTAGCAAAGCCAGAACTGCACCCAAAGCCAGGGGCAAAACCACCAGCCCAGGAACACCCAACCTGCTCCTTGCCATGGCAATGCCAGCCACCCTGGCCTGGGGAGCCAGCCAGCTCGTCCCCGTGCACATCCGCACACCCTGCGGACCCCTGGAGAGGCTGCCTGGTTCACACGCCCCGTGCAGATGCACCTTGGCCAAGGGTTTTTCCTCAAGTGCATATTGATGGCGTGTCACGTAGGAAAATTCCCACATTCCCAAGAGGCCTGCAAAGCCTGGTGCTCTCCCAGCAGCAGGACGACGAGACCTGCAGCTCGGAGTGGGGATCCAACCAGTGCCGAGATGCCCTCCCCATCCTGTTCCCTTGGCTTTTCTGCACTGCCCCTTCCTTCCCACTCAGGCCCGGCCTTTTGAAGGCGACAAGAGGATTTGATTAGGGCCGCTAATGGGAATATTGCCTCCAAGTCCTTTAAGTGGCTTCAGAAAACATCAGCAACTGTCTGCCCCCAGAGGAAGGGATGCCACGTCCCCTTCCAGTCTGTGAAGCCCAGGGCAGGCACCGAGCACGCAGTGACAGCCAGCAGCAGCAAATCCTGTGCTTGAGCTCAAGGCGGTTGGGGGGGAGCTCCCATCATCCCCCTCCCGTCGTGTGGGACGGGGACATTCCCATTCCCAAACCAAGCACACAAACAGGGGTCACACCTGCACTTTGGGCTCCGGGAGACCCACGTAGCCCAGGGCAGGGCTTGGCAGCATGCCCCAAATTCCAGCTGGTGACGGGGAGTGAGGAAAAACCAAACACCCAATTCTGCAGCTGGTCCAGCCACACGACCTGAACTCCCCCAAGACATCACGCTGGGCTAATGCAACCTGCTGAGCAGCACTGGGGAATATTGGGGCTTGACATCCTATTTCCCCAAGCCAACCTCACTGTCCCTGCCCGAGAGGTGCTGCTGGGGGCACGGCCACTACCTCCAGCCACCCCACAGGGGCTCCAGCGGGGACCTCCCAAGAGAATCAGGAGCTACTGCTGCTCAAGCCTCTGCAGATTGGGCCCGGAGGGAGCTCTGCAACCCACTGGGTTACATATCAACAGCCATATGGTCATCTACATTTTAATTGCAGAAGCTTTATTGCCGGGGATGATGCATGTGCTGGAACGGCACCAGCTTGTCTCTCGGAGCCGGGGCTGTGGGGCCACCTGCTAGAAAAATCATCTTTTTTTTTTTTTTTTATCTTATCTTTCAAATAGACTTGCCAGGGAAAGGGGTGAGAGAGTCTCTGCAGAGCCCCAGCACAGTGATGGTGAGAGAGGTGCTGTAGACACGGCATCAGGGATAAAGGTGTGCTTGAAAAACCACACTCGGGGCATAGGAGAGACTTCCCTTGGCCTGGGGGTCAGAGGATGTTCCCCCCCAGCATGGGGATATTTTTTTTTTGCCCAATTTGGGGCACTGGAAAGTGAAGAAGCAGTAAGCAGATCCCATTTCAATGCAACATTAGCCCTACACAAGAGCGTGTCATAGAATCATCCAGGTTGGAAAAAAGCCTTTAAGATGATTGAGTTCAACCATTAACCCCACACTACCAAGTCCACCATTGAACCATATCCCCAAGCACCACATCTATACAGCTTTTAAACGCATCATCCAGGGACGGTTTGTGACTCAACCACCTCCCTGGGCAGCTTGTTCTAGTGCCTGACAACCCTTTCAGTGAAAAAAGTTTTCCTAATGTCCAGTTTAAACCTCCCCTGGTGCAGTTTGAGGCCATTCCCTCTTGTTCTGGTTACTTGTGAGAAGAGCCCAGCGAACCACAGGGACGTCCCACCACACTGCCCCTGCCAGGTACCAGCTCCTCACTGGGGAGCCAGGCTGGGGCCAAAAGCTGCATCCAGCAGCGGCACTGGGCAGCTTGGTGAGCCCCGGGGGCAATCCAAATCCCCAAATGGAAGCGTGAAGGTTCTTACTATAAAGCACATCAAACACTTCCTCTACCATCTTCCTGAGGAGGTACACGTCTGATCCCTGGTCCGGGGAGACCCTGAGCACGCTTCGCCCGCACTCCTTTGCCTTCTTCTGCGCCTCCGCGTCCTGCTCCTTCCTCTGCTGGACTCCTGTGAGGGGAGAGGAGAAAATGGGAGATGCTGCAGTGAGAAGAGGGCTCGTGGTGCCCACAGAACCCGGAGCAGCGTGGGGTCCTGTGGGCACTGGGTCCCTCGCTGTGCTCACGACATCAGCAAAGTCACAACATCAGCAACACATCACAACATCAGCCAAGTCAGTACCAGCGAAATCCTCTGGCTGGGCAAGTGGAGCCCTGGGCTTTCCCATTCACCCCAAACCCCCATCTCGGATGGGGCCACGGCCCCCAGCAGCCCCCGGCGTGCAGGAGAAGGTGCTGGCACTGGCAGCGGTGCCAGCAGCACGGCCAGGAGCAGGGACAGTCATCCTGCACATCCCCCCCCCTCCCCTCTTCCCTGGTTTTACCCACTCGGCTGCCCTGGAAGTGTTGTGATTAATTGGGCAGCACATTTCTTTTCTCTGTTTTCAATCTGCTTAGCCTTCAATCTCTCAGGAAAAGCAAATCCGCCTTTCTTGGAGGCTTTTTTACCCTTCAGCGTCACGTAGCTCAGTAATACCAGCTATTTCCTGCTAATTTCCCCCATTAAACCTCAAATAAAGCATATCTTCAGCAATGACTTCCTTGCATCTCTGAACGCACAAAAAATTAAACACTACAAGTGCATTATTGCCCTTCTATCCAAAGTGATTCGCCAGGGATTTTTCGGTGTCGAGGGACTAATTCCTTCATCATCCTCGACAGGCTCCTGCCGGTGATCGGCCCTGGATGCTGCTCGCGGATCCCTCCCATGGAAACAGCCTAAAGATGGGACATAACTGGGGTGGGGGTGCAAGGGGGATACCCACAGAACTAGGCATAGGAAAGGGGACAGACCCAGCAGCACCCCACCCCTGGCAAGCTCACCGTGCCTCCCGCAGCGCAGGGAAACGGACCCTGGGCAACTTTCCTGGGGTGCTTTGCCAAGGTGGTGAGATGCAGCCGCATCCACACCCTCCCAGGACGGACTCTCCCCCCGGGCCGGGCGCTGCCTCTCTGCCGTTGACATTAATCCTGATCACTGTCAAGTCCCCCCCAGCACCAGGAAAGGCTGAGCCAGAGGTTCAGATAAAGGAGGGTGTTCAAGCGAGGTCTGCGCGCCCAGAGAGATAAGAGGCTTCTTACATCTCCCAGTGATGTCTGCTTTAGATTATTTCAGACCCTTTCTAAGGGGGCAGCTAGACCATAAATCAGAGGCACTTCCAGGGATGCTTTCCACTGCGTGCCAGTTGTAAGAGCTTTATGGAGTGGAGTTGAGCCTGGGCCATTTATAATTCAAGACAGAGTTATCACGTTTCACCCTGTCTCCAGCGGCAGCCGCTGCACCCAAACCCCCATCGTCAAGATTTTGTGCTTTCAACCAGATGTAGCCATCTCTTTTTTGACAAAGGTGTAAATGAATCCAAAGGAGAGGGGGATCAGGATCTGGTGTTGGGTGCCTTGCCCCAGCACAGCAGTGGGTCACCGGCCAGGATATATCTGTACATGTATTTCTAAAAATGGGACTTGCAGATGCTGATCGATCCTGGGAGCTCTAGGAAGACATGGTTGGCATTTAACACAGGACAGGGAGCTCCCTCCCATTGGCCACCCCATTGGCAACCCTGTTGTCAGGGCACCTCCCTGCCTCTCGTGGGTGGTGGGAAGGGAAGGCAGTCACCCGTGAATGCAGGAAGTGTCCCTGCAAAGCACAACACACCAAAGCAGAGGTAACTAACGGCGGCATTCCTGGGTGCCAGTGGCATGGTGGAGGTGGCAGGCAGCTGCCCGTGGTGGGCAGGATGGAAGGGTAGAGTGGAGTCTTGGCAGGAAGCAGCTCCTGAGAAGCCATAAACTGAGCAGACAGCGACCCTGGCAGCTTCACAGTGCTAATGTTTCCTCTAGAGCAAACCCTTCCTGAGCAATCTCTCCAAAGGATTAAGCATCAATACGGTTTCCATCAACACCACGCGTGTGCACGCACAGCCGGGCGGTTTCTCTCCACGGGCAGAGTGTGTGAGCAGATCCAGGCCTGAGGTCCCCACAGGTCTGCAGTTCCCAGCACCACCAAAGCCAGATTCTGTCCCAGCTCCTGCACGGAGTGGGGAAAGCAGCGGTTGGCACTGCAGGGACGATGCTGCCCGTGAAATGCAGGTCCCCATTGACAGCACAGCTCCCAGGCTGGCTCCGAGGAGGTGGGACAGAGGGGTGGGTGCCGGCCCCACCACATGCAGGGCTCCCACCAGTCACACACATCCATGGGATTCATGGTGACTCTGATGTGAAACTTGGGTTCCACAGCTCCTGCTCACGGCATCCTTTCACCACTGTTAGCCCCTCAACAACATAAGCAACTCCACAGACAACCCTCCCAGCTCCCAAAGACAGCCTTGTATTTCCAAAATCAGGAAAAAAGGCTTGGTCCAAGAAATGCTCTCTGCTCCTGGGGGATCACAAGGTCAAACTATTTCTGCTAAGTCCTCAAAAGCTGCTCCAGTGCACCAGCAGAGTTACAGAATCACAGAGTGTCTTTGGTTGGAAGAGGCTTCATGATCATTTAGTCCAAACTTTGACCCAATGCTGCAAGTTGTCCCCGAGCACCAGGTCCACACAACGTTTAAATGCCTCCAGAGATGGCAACTCCATCACTGCCCTGGGCAGACCATTCCAATGGTTGATAACCCTTTCAGTGAATAAATGTTTCCTAATATCCAGCCTACACCTCCCCTGGTGCAGCTTGCAGCCATTCCCTCTGGTCCTGGCACAGAACCAACAGTGCCAGGAGAGCTCAACAACCATCCAGCCTCGTGCCACCTCAGGGTGCTTTTGGAGAGCAGAGCCAGGGCGCACGGTGTCTTCCCTGGGTGGGGAGAGCCTCCATCCGCTGCTCCCACCCCGGTTCCAACCCACTCCATTGGTTCAAAGAGCACTCAGCCCCACGGAAGGACAGCACCGTGGTGCCCCATCAAACCACCACCCTCCCATGCGCAGCGAGGCGGTCCCGGTTGGCACAATCGGAGCACCAACCTCGGTGCAGGAGAAGACCATGCCGGTGGGGGATACTCACTGCAAAACTTCTGGAAGTCAGCTTGCAGCTCCTTGCGGGCGCTGAGGAAGACCCGTCCCTTCTCGGTGCCCACGACGAAGGCGCTTTCCTCGTGGACGGCGATGCAGGCCACCTCCGCGTTCAGCTTGGACAGCGCCGAGCACTGCGGGGAGGCACCGGCTCAGCAGGAGCAGCCCCACTTGGCAGCCTCTGCCATTTTCCAGTGGCCTTGCTTAACTCCCATCAAAAGAATCCCCCCCCAGTCAGAAACAATGCTCTGGTTTAGGTCAGAATTTCATGGGGTTTATGACATCTCCGAAACACTTCGGTGACTTTACAGCCCCAGAAAGGTATCTGGCTGAGATATGCTGTGCTGGAAAACACGTACTATTTACCCATCATTTTGCTTCACTTTTTCTTAACCTAAAAGTGTTATTTTATAGTGCTTCTTTAAAAGAAAACATTCCTATTAAAAAAAAAAAAAACAACCCCAAAACAAACCACAAAACAACAGAACAACAAACACCACCAATTTGTATTTTTCCACCAGCTCTAATGAAATAAGGAGCACGGGAATCTTATTTCAGCTGCAGAGCACTAATATGGTCAAAGTCTGGATTAGTTGAATGATTCTCCTTGTACAGTTATGCAAAACATTAAAGAGATGGAAAAGACTTCCTCCATTAATCCATTTTATGTAACGTGTGCTTCCTGCTCTACATAATACACACGTATATGCGTTTTTATTATTATTTTTTATATTATAATAGCTACGCAGCGCCAGCAGCCTGAGTCATATTCCCATAGCTGCAGCACTGAGGCTACGAAGCTGCTGTCCCCAGGTCACTATTTAAATGGGTAAAACAGGAGGGATTTTCCCATTTTCCCATCGGCAGCCCCGGTCAGATACGTCGCCTGCCCCCAGCATCGCGGAGGGGCCGGAGGATGCCGGCAGCCAGGGAGGGAACGGGACAGGAGCCCATGGACCAGCTCTCCCCGAGCTACCTTCAGCTCCCTGCACCCGTTTAGAGCAAGCTTGATTTGTGTGGGCTTCAGCCAGTCTCTATACTGGGTCATTTCACCTCCTGCTCACCTTCAAGAAGGAGGTATTGAATCACACCCCTAAAAATAGATACTTTAAAAAAAACCAACCTATTTCAAAAACCCAGTAGCAAATACAAGTGTTTTGCTCAAAAAGACCAAGACTCAAAAAATAAATCCCAAACCTAGGGGATGCGAGATTTGGCATCAGACCGAATCCAAACCCCGAGCCCCCGCGACGTGCACGTGGCCCCACGGTTTATTTGTCCTGCAGGCAGGCAGCCTGGCTTCAGTGGGTGCAGAGCCTGGCCCTGGTGAAGCGCTGGGATAAAGGCTGGATTTCAGGAGCAGCCTGGCCCCCTGGCCCTGGTGTCAGCACCTAACGAGGACTGTGGAATAACATCTATGCATTAAGAAGCCAAGCTATGATAACATGATTTGCTGTCCAGGATGGCATGTATATAAATCATCAGAGCTGCTTGGGGTGTGTCAGCTCCAGGGAACCTGCTCCTTAGTCGGGTGGTGATGGTCAAAGAGAGGAAATTAGTATTAGTGAAAAAACCCCTACCTGCACAGAGCAGACGCCACGTCCAAGATAAATACATTAAATACAACTTGGCTTTAAAAAGGGAGGGCTATTTAGCATGTTGCATTGCATTAGATATTTGTTACTACACGCTCACTTTCCCTTCTTGATCACATTCACAGTTAAAAATAAGATTAGCTCTGGTCCACGAGACTTAATCCAGACAGTTATCTTGTTTATGTAAGCACAGCTGACTTAAGCAAGGTTTCCACCGGGAATTCTACGTCAAAAGATATGAAAGTTATTTTCTTTGTTCTCGGAGATAAAAGCCATTGTTCTCCTGTTGTGTAAAAGCTCATGGTAACATTGGTAAAACATCAAGGAAAAAAAAAACCAACCACCCTACATTCAGTTGATACCAACATAAATATTAATGGGAAAACAATACACATCTGAGATTAACTTGGGCTGAGTTTATGATCCTTACAGCTTTCAGGGCCATAGAGGATTTTTACTTCCCAGCTCCGGCAGCTCCCTGGGCTTTCCAGCAGTGGAGGGGAGCAGGACGAGCTCGACAGCCCTTCTGCTTCAGCCCTGCTCCCAGCCAGCCCCGCTAAAGGCAGGCAAAAGGAGGGAGGGACGGGGACACCGCTGGCCTCTTACCATGGAGTCTAAGGCAGACACTAAGCTGGTGATGATTTCGTCTTTCTGGGGAAAAACCATATTCCACTGGTCAGCTCTGGAGGTGCTGAGAGTCACGTCTAAAGGTTTCCCTGCCAGGGCCATATTCACCTGAAAATATAACAAAAATAAAATATATATGAGATACGCACCGCTGTTACCAGTGGAGAGCCAGCGCTGAGCATCACCAGTACAGCCCCACCACCAGCACGTGCCACGGGCTGCGGTACAACGCTGGCGTGGATGGATACACAGGGGAAACTGAGGCACTGAGAGAGGCTTGGGCCAGCCCTAGCCCCACGTTCCCCACGTCTCGTCTGCTAAAGGCAGACAATTTTGGACACTGCTGAGCCCTGGCGCTGATGTTGTGTGTCCCAGCAGCAACCAGGTCACCTCCACCCTCAGGACTCGCCCCGGGGAGATGCCACACCACATGGGGTGCGTCAGACCAACTGCGTGGCGGGGCACCCCAGCTGAGCAGGCTGTGCCCATGCCCAGCTGAGCTGAAGGGGACAGGGAGCAGTCCCATGCCTGAGCAGAGAGCGATGGACACGTCCCCGTAAGGACACTGTGCTGGTCACCCCCGTGTCTTCCTCCCTGCACCCTGGGCAGGAGGAGACCCTGGCACCCAAAGGTGTCCCTGAAACAGAACAAAGCCACAGGGTGTTCTGCCTTCACCCCAAGGGACAGAGGCAGCTGATGGTGAGGGGCTCCATCATCAAATCATCCCACACCCCAAGGGACAGAGGCAGCTGATGGTGAGGGGCTCCATCATCAAATCATCCCACCCTGTAGCTCCTGTGGGACCGTGCCGGTGGGAGCAGGACTGGGCAGGGCACGGGGACCCCACACCCGAGAAGGGGCTCATCCCCAGGAGCTCCATCCTTCACTGCAAAATGGGGTAAAAAAAAGGGGGAAAAATGCCGGGGGCCTGGGCTGAAGTGCAGGAACCGTGCCAGGGCTCTGCACCCCAGCGCACACATCTCGCCACGAGTCACGACGATGCCGCAGGGAAACCGAGGCAGGGGCTTGCTCCGCGTACAGCACCCCACTCCCACACCGGGGCACCCACAGCTGCCACAGCATCGCCCCCCAGCACCCAGCACGGTCCCTGCCAGCGCTCACCCCTGCAGCCGCAGGGCAGCGTCGCGTCGCCCGCCTCTAATCCCGCGAATAAAGGGCGGCAAATTAGCCAGCAGCGCTCGAGCCGCTCCAACTGCATCGTAAATCACGCGCTGGAAGCCGCAAGCAGATAAAAAGAGGCCAGAGACTTTCTAACGAGGTGAGACGGGAAGGAGCCAGGGAATAGGAATGAAGCTGCCCGCGCATTACTCGATTTGCGGCGCAGCCGATAACCGCTGAAAACAAGGGTTAAAAGTCATCAGCAAACCCCCAGATTGACCATCCTGCCCCGGTTCACGCTCACGGCCAAGCAGAAGGGATCTGCATGTGAAGCAGGGCTGTGCTGTGCCGTGCCGGGCTGCCCTGCGCAACGGGGGCAACATTTGGGCCTAAAATAACAAGGACCTCCATGTCGGAGGCACTGCAGGTGCCTGAGCGAGCACAAAACCTCGCTGTTCTGTGGGCACCCAGCAAGCTAAGGACAGTGGGGACAATTCCCCGCTGAACAACAGTGACCATACTTCAGGAAGGGCTCTGGGGACCGCCGGGCTGGTTTTCCCCGCGCTGCCGGCCGGTGGTTTCGGATGGCAGAGCCAGAGCCGCAGCCATGCCAGCGCTTCTGCTGTGCCACGCACCCAGCGCAAGCCTCCGACATCCAGCTCACGCTTAACGAAGATGACAGACAACTCTTCTCCCCCAGGATGAGGGGGGAAAAAATTCCCAAACTAGCCTTCAACTTGGAAAATAAAGCAGGAAACTGATCACAGAGCATGACCACCCTCCGGCACCGACGTGCCCACGCTGGGGACAGGGCTCTGCCAGCCAGCTCCAGCGTTCCCATCGATAAGGTTTGCAGCAGTGCCAGGAACCGGCCCGCCTTGCTCCGGCCCCGCTGTTCGTGCACGCATAGACGGACAGACAGATGGACGGAGGAGGGACCATCTCACACGCAAGCTCCCGAGCAGCTCCCTGTGCACAGACAGGGTTCTTTCTTCAGATCGATGTTTTAATCGACGCTGTGTTAACACGAGGTGCCTGACTGCAGCTGGCAGGGAGCAGCAAGGAGCTGGCAGTGCCAGTGCCGGCCCCGAGCCATGATCCCCATCCGCAGGGCACTGGGCAGCCCCAGCGCTGGGCTGGGGAGCAGCCACTGCCCTGGGGGGCTGCTGCCAGGAAAGGACTCGGTCCTGGGAGCATCACTCCCTTCTTAAACCCCCACAAGCACTCACCTGGAACACAGCCTTATTCTGATGCCCATTCGGATTTCCGAGTGCCCTAATTATTATTAAATGAGCCTGCTATGACACGGGTGTTCTCCTTGCCTTCTGGCTGCATCCTGGAGAGCTGGTCCCTGTCTTGGTGGGACTGGTCCTGACCCCTTGGAGAGCTCGAGCTGCACCAACCTGCTCGGTCACAACCTCCCACGAGAAGCAACACTTATGGGGAAGAGACGCTCCTCCCTCAGCTGCAAAAAGCAAAGCCACGAGACAGATCCAACCCCAGACAAGGAACCGAAGGGAAAGCCAGGGATAATGGCAGTGGGAAGTGGGGCAGGGGCCCTGCAGCCCCTCCCTACTCACTCCCTGCCCTGCAGGAGACTGGCACAAAAATAATCCCTTTCACCTGGCTGATGGTTTAACGAGGAAAAGGGAGAGCCATTGAACAATAAAAAAAAAAAATCATAAATAAAAATATGACTGCAATAATACAACGGGACTTTAAAGGATGGGACACACACACACACAATATTCCTGTAAAGCTTTTAATCATTTATAGTCACGAAGAGCAGTGACAGCAGATTTAGAAAAGGGGGGAATAAAAGGGAGGGGAAAAAAACCCAACCACTTCACAGCAAGTACTAGGCTTATTCAAATCAAATTAAGACGTACGGCTTGCAGTTGTTTGGCTAATCAAAGGGAAAGTAGTTCTTAGGAAATCTGGGGTAAACCATTCTTACAGCAGCTCGGGCTGGCAGCAGGGAGCGAGGTGGGTGGGATGGGTGCAGAGCATCCTACCCACCTTCCCAGAGCTCCACACCCCCATCCTGCTGAAATCCCACCCCCGGGCACCCACTGAGGGGTTGATTTCCCCCTCCTGCTCTGTGGTGGGGGGTCAGCTCCAGCCCCAGCCCCAGCCCCAGCCCACCTCTGCATGCTGAGTCCTGTCCCCCAGGGTGACTCGAGGACCACCATGCCACTGTCACGGGGCCAAAGCAAACTGTTGCACATTGTTTTGGGGATTTTATAGATATATATATATAAAATTAAATTTTTATTTCCTTATCATAAAATTATTGCTCCCTTCCGAATGTGTCTTGCAGGGATGGGACAAGCAGCATGGGGACAGGGGTGCTGTGCCACACGGGCAGGGATCCCACACGGGCCATCGCCTGCTCACCTCTTACGACACCTCCTTCCTCCCCTCCCTTCATAATCCTTGGAAAGATTAGAAATTTGGCCCCGGGGGAGTTTCGCTCGTGAATCACCTGGGCTGCAGCAGAGGGAAAACCAGGTGTGCGGGGAGGCTCCCGAAGCCCCGCAGCGACGGCAGCCATGCCCCTAACCCTGCGCCCGCAGCGGGCACATCCCCTCTGCATCCCCCCCCAACCGCTGCCGTGGGGCAGCGTCTCACCCCAGAATAAACATCCTTCGGTCCTGGGCTCTGCGTCACCATTTCCAGAGTGTTTGGAGCAAAAGAAAACAGTGAAGAAGGAAAAAAAAAAAAAAAGAGAAGAGCCAACGACAATCCCTCAAAGGAAATTTCCAAGCAGAAAACTGTGTTGTTATATCCCTTAAATTACAAACAGGTTCAATTAGGAGAAACCAAGGGGAGTTTACAGGAGCCAGCAGCTCGCACGGCGCAGCCCCGGCATCGCCTGCCGGGCTGGGGCTCGGCTCCTGGCAGAGACGGATGCTCTAAGCTCCTGGTGTTGACTTTTGGCCGCCGCCTTCTCGCTCATCTTTTCAAGCCTTACAGCAATTTCCAGCCCTGTGCCACAACCAGAAGCAACAGTATCTTATTTATTAAGCCGAGCTGGTGTTTCTGTGCTGCCACAGCGGAGCGTGAAGACGGAGCTCCACTGCTGTCCACCCACCCCCTTCACCCTGCCGTGCACTGAAGCCTTGTTCAGCGTAACCCACAAAATCCACTTTCCCAAAGGGAGCCATGGACTTGCCCAGGACTCACAAACCTGGGCTGAACTTGTTGCCAGCTCTCCCCATGCCCGCTGCTCCTCCAGGCCACCCTTGCATCAGAAGAAAAAAAAAAAAAAATCCAAGTAACCCTTTTTTGGGAATTACCCAAGGCCAAGCCCAGTGCAGAGCAGGAGATGCTGTGAGATGGGAACAGCCAAATGCCCAGGAAGGACCAAGGACATCCTGCATCTGCTGATTCTCATATTGTTTTCTACCAATACTGGTTTTAAACTGAATTGAGTGATTTTTAATTTTTTTTTTTTTTCCCCTGCAGCATTACTGTATCCTAAAAACATAACCCTGGCGATTTTCACCCCGTGAAGCATCTCCTCTACCGAGGACACCAGAGCACTCAAAACCATTGCAGGGTAAAGCATCTGACAGCCAGTGCCCCAACCCAAACCCATGAACACAGCATGGGTGCCACCACTGCATCCTCCAGCTCAGTCCTCAAGCCACCAACAGCACACCCAAGGGTGGCAAGCCGGAGGACACCAGCTTGGCTGCGGCACCAAGGAAACGCCGCTGGCACAGAGCGCGTCGGGGTGCAACGAGCAAGGGAGAGGGGAAAAGCTGGGGAGCAGCACGGACAGTCCCAAACAGATGCTCCCAGAGCTCCCAGCTGGCCCCTTGGACATTGCAGCATCACCTCGGACACCCCCCCTGCGCCCGCCCAGGATGTTTATAAAGCCTCCAACCACATGGGCTGGCTCCCAGTTCAGAGAGCCAAACTGGAATTTAAATGAAGGAGAGCTTTGACCACTCAGCACGTTGCAGGGGAAAAAGAAGAAGAAGAAAAAAAGACAGACCATCGTGCCAGTCCTGCCTGCAGCTCCACACAAGAGGAGCTGGAAATCGGCCGCTTATTCATTTTTCCGTAAAAATTCTGCCTGTTGCTTCAGCAGTGCCAGTGAGGCCACGGGCAGCTCAAGCGAGCCAGTGACAATTTCAGTAAAAGATAAGGAAACATAAGGAAAAGCTTCTTTGGTGTGAGGGTCCCAGATCCCTGTGCCAGGCTGCCCAGAGAGGCTGTGGAGTCTCCTTCTCTGGAGAGATTCCCACCCCGGCTGGACCCTGCGCTGCTGGGCCCCTGCTCTGGGTGCCCCTGCTGGATGGAGCAGGGGGTGGCACCAGACGATCCCCAGAGGGCCCTTCCAACCCCCACCATGCTGGGGTTCTGTGATTCAATATATATTTAAATACTATATTTTCATATTATATATGGTCTTATCTGGACTTACAAACCATTTCCCCTCCCGGGGAGAGCAGGGGCAGCCTGGGGTGCACTAGAGCAAGGGAAGGCACTGCTGGGTAGGGGGCAATTAGACTGCCAAGCACAAAAAGGACCTCTGAAGGTGACATTTGGCCTTCTCAGCCACTCAGAACAATGATTTGCCACAGCACATCAGGAGCCACATTCGGCCACCTCACCCCCACTGGGACCTAGGGAGCAGGACCGGCACCCGCAGCCCATCCGGTAGAGGGTTGGGGGTGTGACCCTGCACCCAGCACACGGATGTAACGATGACCCACACGGACTCATGAGATGCTGATTTGCACCCAGCACACGGATGTAAC
>JANVCC010000094.1:1793078-1810240 GCA_025345505.1 Todiramphus chloris collaris | reverse complement strand
ATGACCCACACGGACTCATGAGATGCTGATTTTGTTTGTAATTTCCTTTTACTCCAGGAGGGCATATTTAAAGACTTTTTTTTTTTTAAACTACACCAGCCCTGAAGAACATTTAAGCAATTAGCCCTGGCTATCATTAAGTAGGCTTTAAAATCCATCAGAAGCCATCCTGACAGAAGCCAGAGGGACAAACAATGTCCTCTGCTAGTGCTGGGACACGGTGCCCTACTCCAAGCGAGGGGCCCGTCCCTGTGTCCCTGCTGGGGACATCGCTTTGGGGCAGGATCCACGCTAAGGATTATCTCACAAACGAGGAAGGGGCACCGAGTTGGAAGGGATTTCTCTGCCCCACCATATCTCGATGCCTTTTAAGGTCCCTTTTTCGGAAGGCAGCTGTTAGCAGTGAGGTGTCCGGCGAGCTGGGGCCGCTTCGGCACAAAGCCCTGGAAACCACACAACCCACAGCGGGGTGAAAAGCAGGGGTAGGGACCAGGCTTGAATTTCTGCTTGTGGGTAGGTTTTTTTTCTAATTCCTTAAGCCAACAACGGTATTGGCAGAGCTGGTGGACTCAACCAAAGCCGTCTGGGGTGCAGGAGCACCATGGGGCACAACCCCACGCTCGCTGAGTAGCCGACCAGCCTCAGGGGTTTTGCCCCAGTGATGGAGATCTCGGCTCCGCGCGGGCGACTCGCTTGCAGCTCGATGGCTTTAACCCGCCCGGCTAAAGCCTAATCCCTTATGCCTAATTCAGCACCAGCCTCCAGCACCCGTGGCCACATCCTCTCCATCCCGAGCTGGCGAGGGGCAAAGCCACACAACTTGTGCTGGGGTTTATTGCCGCGTCGATAGCAGGCGGTCGGTGAGCTGCGCGGTTGGCACCGACGTCAGCAGTACAGTGGGTAACCGTGGTCTGGGGCATTCACAAAATGCCCAGAAATACCCTCAAATGTCTAAAGACCCCAAAAAGCCCCCACATTCCTAACCCGTGCCCCCCATGGCACAGCCCTCTCAGGGCAGGAGGGGGGACTCTGGGTTTTGGGGGACCCCACGTGCCACCCTGCCAATCACCCGCTGCGAAAAAGCATCTGTTGAGGACACATCTGCACCCCCCCCAAAGGTGGGTGCTGGTCAACTCCCAGACCCATAACCTGGTCCAATTGCTGCCTCATAACTGCTGCCACATCACTCCCCAAATCCCGCCTTATTTTATTTTTTTTTCTACTTTCCAAGCTGATACCTTTCTGCAAAAGCCTGAAAGCAGCAGAGCTGGGAGGCACAGAGCATCCTGCACAGCCTGAGGCACCTCTTGTGCCCACATCCCCACTGTGCCAGCAGCCCTTACCTGACCAGGTCTCCCAGCTTCCCCAAACCCCAAACCTTTCCCCCACCTCCTTCCAGCTGGGTAGTACCAGGCAGAATAAGCTCCCACCACCAGACACCACCTCCCCCCTTTTATTTTACCAGCAAAATCCAAGGAACCTGCTGGAAAAGCTCTTCACGTACACGCTGGCACCACAACATCCACCGGCATCGCTGCCTCAGCTCCGCTTCCCTGGATAATCCGGCGCCTGCCGCGATTTAGTCCCACTTATAAAAGAAGCAAAGAGCAAACCAGGGGCTCCCGCGGGGGGCTGTGTCTGCCACAGGAATTTACCTTCCCCCCCGCCCCAACCAGGGTGTTGCATTCTGCTGCTGCCTTGATTTTCTTAAGCCTGGCCTAGGCGCAGACGCAAATATAATGTAGTAAAATTATAGCAGGCTTGTGTCTAGTGCAAAGAGAGACGGATGAGGATCAAGTGCCCTTCAGAAGCTGCGTCTCATCTCCCCCAGGATAAACACTTTCATGTCATGCGGCTGCTGGGGGGGGAAATGGCTCTGCCCGCCAAGCTCGAGCAGCTTTCGGCTCTAGACAAGTTTCCACGCCGCAATCTCACGGCAGGCAGGCGCAGGAGCTCTCGCTTCGAGCAACTGCCTCTTCATTTATTAAAAGAGAAGAGGAAAAAAAAAGGCTGGGGAGGGAAAATAAGTGTTAATCGGAGCATTCCCACCATGGCAGGGGAAGGACATGAGCATCGTGTGTGGAAACAGGCCGTGGCTGAGCTGGGTGCTGCCCGGCCAGCCTCACGCGGGCGGTCGGGTGCAGCTGCATGGTGCCCGACGGGTGAGCAAAGGCACCCAGCCATGGGGACCTGGGTGCTCGCATCCCCCTCCCCAGGGGGATGCCCAGCCCCAAAACTCAGCACACCCCGCACAAAACCCATCGCTTTGCAGTTCCTAGAAGGAGAGGCGAGCAGCCAGGGGCACGCACCCGGCGTCCCACGCGCCAGGGCTCGGGTTGCGATTCCCAGAAGCGGGTGACCGGGGGAAGCCAAAATTAGCAGGCGACTTAATTCTGCCCCTCACTACATCCCCTCGCACCGCAGCAACCGCCGCCGGGGAACCGCGCGTCCTGGTTAGCACAAGACCACACTGGCAATCCCTCGCCGAGAGGAAAAACACGAGATGAAACGAGCCCAGAAGCCACAAGGCGACCTGCGAGGCAGGACCCGGGCACCCAGCCCCGTACCACTTCACACCCGTGAATGGATACCCGGGTCCCAAAGGGGCACTGGGGTGGGGGGAAGGAAGGCAGATACAGTTTCCAGGCTCTGGTTCGGCGGTGCGTAAACCAACGCTGGGGTTATTTAAAGCCCGAGTTTTAGCAGCGTTCAGCTACTGGTTGCGTGATCAGGATAAAAAAATCGCAATCCTAATTCCTGGCCCCCCGGTGCCTATGGCAACTGGTATCTGTCTCCTTGGAAACTAATCTCGTGGTATTTGAACAATGTACCAAGGGCCTTTAATCTCCCAAACACTGTAAATCTTTATTCTAGCCTGCTCTCCTCCTACCCCAAGAGCCAACATAAAAAGCCTGTTGTTTTCCATGCAGTCACCGAGAGCCTAACTTGAATTTTGTATCACACGGGCACATGGGGTTTCGTGTTGGTTCCCCCCCATTTTTTTTTTCCTAAATTAAAGACAAAATCCCACGTGCACAGTGCCCAGAGGTGCTACAGCACCGGCCCCCCATCCTAGTATGAGGTTCGTTTTCTCCGAACGGCACCCGATGCCCTGTCCTGGCTGTTGCCCCGATTTGCGTGCCCACCTTGCATCTGTCTAGCTGGGCACTGCTCCAGTTGTTAATCATAATGATAATAATGGTGATAATGATAATAATAATTCTCAATTACCTAGCAAAAAAAAAAAAATAATCCCTAAACTGCAAATATACAAAGACACGGAGGGCTTTTTGCTCTTGCAAGGGCTCACCTGGTCCATACTGGTGCCATCAGGGGTGTCAGTGCTGGTGGGCACCTCATCTTGCTCCTCAATCCTGATGCTTTTTTATTTTTGCAAAGCTGCTGTTGATGGCACCAACATCCCCGACCCCCCCCAGCTCTGGACAGGGCTGGGATGGTCTCATCCCCTCCTGCACGATGACCCCAGCCCATGGACACCACTGCTCATCACCTGCTCTCTGCTCTGCCCAGGTAATTACCTCTGCATAAGGAGGTCCTTGATAGAGAGCCGCCACCTAATCTCATTAGGGTTTAATTTTATCTCTAATATTTCTCTCTGGTTACTGGTGTCTCAGTATCACGTATTCCCTGCGTTACAGGATGGGCTATTTGCTAATCCCAGGCCTGGCTCTCTGCCACATAAATAAGCTCAATAAAAAACCATAAAATGGCTTTCTAAAGGGATGAAAGGAGTCTGAGACAGGAGCACCCTGCACCCCAAGCTCCTGCCTCCTGCCCGCTCCCTTTTCCTTTTGTTTTACAGGATGAGTAGGACAGGTGAGAGCAGGTCCCAGGTCACCCCAGCGCTCGCTCCCTGTGGCAGGGAGCACGTGTGCCAAGGGCCGGTGCTGGCTGTGCCTCATCACCTCAGCTTCACCAAGAGGCAGGGAGCACGTGTGCCAAGGGCCGGTGCTGGCTGTGCCTCATCACCTCAGCTTCACCAAGACTCCTCCGTCGCCAGCGAGTCGCTTGCTGGCGCACGATGCCCCGTTCCGGGCAGAACCTGCCCGGCTCAGGCAGGTGACTCACCGCTGGCGATGGAGGAGTCTTGGTGCAGCCGAGCACACACCCCCAGCGTGACCCTTCAAGGGAGCCGGGCTGCCCCGGGGAGGAGGGAGGCTGCCGGCAGCTGCCCACCGCAGCTGGCCAGGATCCCCATTTCCTTCCCGCCAGCCTCTGGGCTGTGGCACCAGCCCCCAAACCTGCTGTTTCTCATGCCAACCCCGCCATTACCGCACTGCTATCAGGGCTCGGCATCACCCGTCGGCTGCCAGACGCAAACAGCCGCGGGTGTCGCACGGCCCCCACCCACCCCGTCCAGACATCACCCTCCATGGCGAGAGGATGTGCCAGGAGCCAGCCGAGGATGGCTCTGCCTTCCCCAGGCGCTGGCATCACAGCTGGGGCTGCAATGCCGGGTCCTGCCTTGCTGCTCTGGCACACGGGGAGCAGCAGCTCTGCAGCTTTGGGGGGGAAGGGTGTCCCTGGGGGTCCCCAGCCCACGGCTGGGCTCAGCCACGGCTGGTACAACCGTGCACCTCCAGCCGAGGTGTCCCCACTGGCGCGACCAGTCCCGCAGCATTTGGGAGGAGATCACCAGTGTCTAGTCTTTGGGTGCACATCCCAGAATCTCCCCCCTCCATATTCACAGGGGCTGGGGTGGGGGTTTTTAAACACCCGAGCGCTGCAAGTCGTGCTGCAGCCCTGCTGCTCTGGGTGGCTGCCAGCCAGCAGGCAAGGGACAGGCAGACAGACAGCCTGGGACAAACCCACGCCCAGAGACGACGATGACGCACCTGTGGGTCCCACACTGCCCATTCCTGGGCGATGGCTCTGCTCCTCAGGGCTGTGAGGAGCTGCCATGTGCGTTGGTGCCTTCACCTAGGAAGGGCAATGCAGCATCTTGGGGGGGGTGCCGGGGTCCTGCCTCCCCCCCCAGCAGGGTTTGGGGTGCGGTGGGAGCGGTCTGATAGCTGGCGATTTGAGCCATGACTCAAAGGCTGCCAGGGCCGGCGTCGGGGCTGGCCCTGGGGAGCCCTGTGAGGACTGCCTGGGGCTGGCCAGGATCCGGCCCGAAAAGGCAGCAGGGGCCTCTCCCACATGCTCCTTCCCGGAGTCATTCCAGGACAAGGTGACCTGGCCACTGCCACCTCCTCCCTCCCGGGACACACCAGCACTTGGGCTCCAACGCGGTGCCCTACACCAGCATTTCCCTTCTCCCAGCATCCTGACTCCCACCCAAGCACACAAGCTCCTTCTTTCCCAGGGGAAAACTGGTCCAGGATCAGCCCCAGTCCCTATAACCCCGGTGGGAAGGGGACACCAGTCTCCTCCCCAGCCTTCCCAGTGGGCCAGTTTAACTCTCTGGTCCTGCAGCTGACCTGCCCTCCCCTCGTGCCTCGCTCACCCCTGTTCAGGACGGTTTAACAAGGGAAATCAGCTGGCAGAGGTGTCCCCCAACACCAGCAAGAAGGGTTCCCACCAAGGCCACCCAGTCCCAGCCCCCACGGTGCCGGCACTGCCACAACCGCGACGCAGCGCACAGGCACGGCAGAGCCCGAGGTCTCGCAGAAACACATGTTCCCCCCTGCTAAATTCCAGCTTAATTCTCATTTCCATTGTGTTATGAAACACATTATCTGTTGAAACTAAGTCAACAGTTGTTTGCATTTACGTGTAAACACAGCGAATATTAGGAACCGGGCCAGCATTATATTTGCATACGAAATGCTGCCTGCACTGCCCTCTCTCCCTGGCTCCTCTCCATCCCTGCAGTTAAAGACATGGAACGTGGGGAGAGGGTGAAACCCAAGACCAGAGCAGCCCGAGAAGCAAAAAAGCCCCTTGTTTTTCCCCCTCTCTATTTTTGTGCGGCGGGAGGAAAAAAAAAAACCCTATCCCTTTAAACCCACATAACGCACTGACACACACACCCCTTCATCTCGGACCCAAACCGAAACCGCTTCAAATTCCCAATGATACGCATATCTTATCGGGCCTGCTTTGCATAGCGCATAAATATTTATTTGCTTTTAATCCTGCAAAGCAAACCTGCCTCGTGGCACATTTCCCTTAATCGGCAGCTCTGGCGCCCGACGAAGCGCCGAGAGAAGCGGCGTCCCAAATTCGGAGCCTGGTTCTGATGGCGAGGGCAGGGAAATAAGCACCCCGACGTCCAACGCTCCTCCGCCGCCTCTCCGGGTGCCTGGAGGGGATTCTGGGGGTGCCAAGGAGGCTCTAAGGCACCTTGGTTCCTCGCCACTGGGGAAAGAGAGAGCCTGGCTCGGGCGCCTCATAAATAACAGAAAATAAACACATGCGCATTGTGGGTTGGAGCTGGGGGGGTGGGTTGATGCTGATTTACCTCCAGGATGGTGATGCTTCCAAGGAGAGGTGACACCAGGGGTGGGGACTGGCACCTCAGGAAAGTGATTTTTGGGGCTGTGTAAAGGCAGAGCACCTTGTTCTGGGGAAGGCAGAGGGCACACAGCTTAGTTTTTTTGGCCCGCAGCTTATTTTTTTTTATGTCGGCTTGAAAAAATGGAAATCCTCTGATGTCTTCATCCATGCGATGGGCAACGAGCAGCTGCATCAGTGAGGAGCAGCTCAGACTCTCCATCAGCCCAATTCAGCAGGCCACTGAGAACAGACCCATGCCCCAAACCCCACCGTGACCCGCACGGCCCCACACGCCACTGAACTTGTAGAAACCCATTAAAAAAAGGAAAATTTTCCTATACCAAATCACCCCAACACTGAAAGCCCCCCGATTACCTCTTGCTTCATCCAGGATGGGAAGCAGCACTCTCACCCCCATCCATCCCCGCTCCGTGGCAATCAAAGCATTCAGATCAGGACCCGCGGAGCCTTGAGATAGTGAATTAATTACTTAATTGGTTCCCCTTAAACGGGTGGCAGGCAATTAGGCAAGGGGTGCCCGTCGCCTGGCAGCACGGGTGCCGAGCCCAGGGGAGCCAGTGAGCCCTCGGCACGGCTCTTTGCACCGCACGCAGCCGAAGTGCGGGTAAACACGGAGCTGCTTTATAATGGGCAAGTAAATATTTCAGTAGGCGGGCTTATTTCGGCTGCTCTGCTGCCCTGCCTCGTCCCCTGTGAAGGTGCTGACCTGGGTGGAGCCCAAAATCCTGATTAGAAGCTAAATGTTGTTTTTCCCCTAAGGTGGGAGGAAGCGTCTTAACCTCTGTCCGAGGCCAGGGATCTGGAAGCGGGAGGAGAACTGGCCCCAGCTGCCCTACGAGAGGCTTTCCCCAGGCTCCAACTGTGATCCCACATCTCTCCAGCATCTCCAGCATCTTCAAGCATCTCCAGCATCATCATTCTTGCAGCCCAAAACTGTGGCCCCCAAGATATAAGCACCTCCAAGAAGGGTACCACTCCATCCCCACGAACACCTCCCCCAGCCCCTTGCTCATCACCTCGCTCCCAGGGACGCGAAGCCACCCAGAGAGGCAGCCCAGCTCTCCCCAGCATCCTTCCAGCTACTCAGAACACTAAGGGCGATCCTGAGAGACTCAAGCAGAAAGCAAAATCAATACTGAGAAGGAAGGTTCTGGGCTTGAACACCTTTCATAGCATTGCTGGTGAAAAGCAGGCTAGTGAAGCAGGGAGGAAAGTACAGAAAAACCCTCAGCACATCCACAGCACGTGGGTTTAAGAGGAGCAGCGTTTGCCGTAAGGTTTTCCACAGGCACCACTGCTGGTTTCTAGGCAGGGGCACACAGGGGGAGCAGAGACCCAGCCCGGCATCCCCCAAACCCGATCCAACCACACGCAACGAGTTACAGGGAGGAGGAAGAGGAGGGTGAGCCCAGCAACACACCCTGGCTCCCACCCCGGCTGCTGTCATTCTGCTTTTGGGGGGTGCAGAGCCACAGGGAAGGGACACGTGGGGACCACCAGCCACCAGCCAGTGCTGGAAGGGACAGTCACCCTCCCACTGCTCTCCCTGCCCGCAGCCCTGAGAGGAGCCATTTCCCTTCCTGCTCTTCTAGTCCTGCACCTCCTGCACCTCCGGCTTCCGACGGGCACCAGCTTCCTTGCCCCAGTGGGGGCTGCAAACTGGGGGAGCTGGGCACATGCTGTGGTGAAGCCCCCCTGGCCAGCCCGGGAATGAGAGCCTCTCACGGTGGGAAAGCCGGCATCCCGGAGCATCCTCGGCAACGGCCACTCACAGCAAAGACAACCCCACGTTATTTTTAATTATCAGGTTTAAAATAATCAAGAATGCCTACGTGCTCCAGTGCATCGATGGCAACCCAGCACAATCCCAGCTGTTAAAAATAGCCCTTTCCAGGAGCGTGGCTGCCAGCCACCCATGGGCACTCCCAGCCCCAGTGCTCTCCACTCCATCCATTGGCACCACCGTGCCGAGTCCACAGCATCGCCAGAAGGTCAGCGAGCGTGGAAATATGCGTCTTCCGTGCAGAAAAAGAACAAAAATCAATCAATCAGAAGTCAAAAAGAATATTCAACGATACCTGTGCTGCTAGAGGAGAAAGAACTAAATCAAGAGAAAGAAAATTTATCGGTGCTGAAGCCACAGCCAGCCTGTTTTCAGGAAGCATTTAAAGATGAGAGGATTTGTGCACTACAAGGCACAGAAGGGAGGCAAGCACAGCCCTCGCCCGTGGCTGAAGTGGAGGAAACTTTTGCCTCGCTGCAGCGATGCTGGAGACAGCTTTTATCATGGAGAGCCCCGTGTGCAGGCAGCGATAGGGCTGGATTTCTGCAGGTGTATTTCCCACGGAGATAAAGACCTTGTTTTTCAACAAGCAGCGGCATCGTACATAAATTACAACAGCAAACACGGGGAAACAAAGAGGTTTTCAAGAAAGCGCGTAATCCTCGGAGGGGCAGCTCGGGGAAAGCCGTCGGGCGGCTGCGGAAGACGATGCGGGAGAGGTGTGGGGCTGGCCTGGTGCTCTCCCATCTCCTCTAAAGGAATAAACCTTTGGGCAGGTGGGGGTCAAAAATTAACCCACCTGCACGGTAGGTATTTGAGGGCCCCAGGATGGAGGTGGGATTGGATGCTGAGCTGCCCGCTCTTCCCTGCAGCAGGATCTGGTAAGGAGCTGTGGGAAGGGCACGGGCAGATGCTGGATCCATCCCAGAGCCAGGTCTTTGCTCCAGGAGCTCACAAGGGGAGGGCTGTGGTTGCACCGCACGGGCTGATCAGCTCACAGGTCTCTCAGGTCACACTTGCCTCTCTTTTTTTTTTCCTCCCTTCTCTTTTTAAATAAAATAAATAACTACAGCCTGACACTAATGCTAACGGGTTTAATAAATGTTTCATGTCCTGTTAAAGGTCGCCCACTGCAGATCTGTATTAACAGCACACGGGCCACTCGGTTCGAACCGCACTGCTTCGCCAGGGTTCCAAAGCCCAGCACACTCCTCTCCCCCACCAAGTGCCCCCCAAGGAAGCTGTTGGGCAGAGATGACAGGGGACCAGCACGAATCCTGCTGCCAAGCCCAACTGACCCTAACCCCCCTGCTTTTGATGCCAGACCCTGGCCGAGCTTTGTCTGGGGCACGGGGTGAGGTGCCGGCATTTTTGAAGGTAAAACCACCAAGCTCCAACGCAGGGCAAAATGCTGTAATTTCACTTTGGGGGTTTCTAGGCATTCGTCCCCAGAAAGACAAGATGAAATTGCAGCCTGGCGATGCCCCTAAAGGGTGCAGAGCAATTTATTTTCAGTGATCCTCCTCTAATGAAGCTAATTTATAACCTTGTCAGCAGGCGCACACAGACCTGGGGCACTGGCACGGCTCCCTTCCCCCCGCCTGCCTTTCCTGGGATGAAAACCTCCAACCCAAACCCCAACCAGGATGTTTATTTAAGGCCCAAAACCCCAAAGGCACTTTAAACAAGCAGAGTTCCTCACATATTTTGCGGACCGAGCGCGATCCTTCCTGCTGTCGATTGCAAAAGGGCTCCCAGCTCCCGGGGGGGGGTCCCTGCTGCCACGAGGACACGGCTGTCCCACTGCTCAGATGGGAGCAAGGATGATGCTGTGGGACCCAGGGACCTGGTGGCATCTCAGGGTGTCTCTGTAGACCAGAGCATCCCCACACTTCGGGGGCTCCACAGTTCAGCAACGTGGTGACCCAGTTTTGGAGGGACTTGCCCACGACCCTACCACCATCCCAACAGCCCCACTGTGCTCCAGTGGGAATCGGTCCCCACCAGCTGGAAGGGCTCAACAGCTCATCTCTTGACTGGTTAAGAGAGAGGAAACGCTAAGAAAAAGCCCTTTCTCCATCCATACCAACCCCTTCTGTTTCTCTTAGGACGTGCAAGACCCAGGGTGGACACCAGCACGGAGGAGGGGCGAGGCAGGCAGCTCCCAGCAGCCGCTCTTCAGCAGATGGTGGATCGTAACATCGTTATATTTACCTAACGAGATTGCTTTAGCAGAGCCCTCCAACAATAAAGCGAGAGTGTCTTGAGGCAGTAGCCAACTTTGACAACCCAGGTGCCAAGAAAAAAAAAATAAAAAAGAGTACATCTTTTAAATCTCTGTATAAATCACAATTTCAGAGATGATGTTAATCAGTTAGATTGATTTATCCCCTCCCCTAAAGCACATGTGACTTGTATGCAACGAGAAAGATGTACAATTCAATGCTTTAAATCCTTGTAAGTGAGGTGGTAATTTGGTCGATGCCACAGGCACTCAGGGCTCAAACCCCAGTCCCCCCAGCCAAGGACACGCGACAAGTTGTCATTCCTCCGGGCAAAGAGTACAGTTCACTGTTTGCACAGCAAAGGGGGTCCCAGCCCCCTAAATACTAATGCAGTACAAATAATAAAGATAATTCCCGCATATTTAATCATTGCCAGAGCTCTGGGTGGAAATGATAATCAGGTCCCTACTAATTAGGGAGACATAATCCTGCTTTTCCTACAGGTTTTTCCATCCCTGTCTCCTACCCTACAATGAACCAAGCACAAAACCAACCCAACGGGGAGCAGCGTTGGTTTGATGGGAGCCTCAGGTAGGTGCCAAAGCCTGACTGCAGCGGGCACAGCCCCACCCTACGGGTGCTGAAATACCCCCATCCCACAGGGCTTGGCACAGGTACAGCCCTGAATGCAAACCAGCCTTTAGGGTCCCTTCTGGGAAGGTCTGAGCAGCAGCACCCGTCCGGGGAAAGCCATCCCCTTGCCACACACATCCCCCTAGGGTCTCTGCCCTGTGCCAGGGTACGGACCAGCAGCCCAGCAGCTCATCTCAAGACTTGTCCTAAACTTTTCAGCATCCTGGAGTCTCCTTGGCAGGCAGGCAGGGGAGGGGAGGGCAGCACCTGCCTTACTGGTGCGGCTCCCCGGTACCGTCATCGATGTGACGTGGCACGTGTGCTCCCTGGCACCGAGCCCTTATGAAGTGGCCAGGCTTAATTTCAGGCACAAGGTTGCTGCTAATTAGAAGGAGGGATGGGTTTGCCTCTTTCATCCTTGCATGTGGGCGCAGGGGGGGCTCTGCCCACCTCCATCCCTGGAGCAATGGCCGGAGCTGTCCCCACTGCCCAAGGCCAACCCTTTGGTGCCACCAGGCTGGAGCTCCAGCAGCAGCTGAGCAATCCAGTGGCCAGTGTTGCAAGACAAGGTCAATCCACGTAGGCACTGAAGAGTGGGTGGTTTCCCAGGCAGGAGACACGTCCACACAGACGTAGCCAGAGGTAAAGGCAAGCGCGAGCTGTCGAAACCTGGGCACAGAGATGGACTCATCCCCACGTGCCAGCTTTAAAGATGGGCAAAGCATCTTCTCACACAACAACATGATAAAACCAATGAGGTTCTCTTCACCCACTGCAGTGGTCTCATTTCCCTTGCTCCAGAGGACTCCCTCTCCACTCACCATGAGTTTTCCCTAAGCCAGGCTGACCACCTCTGTTCTTCTAACCAGCAGATACTAGAGGGAAAGCTTTGACCTTTTTTTTGCTGGTTTTTTTTAGCGAGGGAGAAGGAAGCCACAGGCTCCTCAATGGCCTCACCACTGGCACCACTCATGGCTGGGATCTTTCGTGTCCATCCCCTGCTTCATCCAGGGATGGGGCTCATCTCCATCCTCTCTACCAAATGCCTCCTCTCGTGTAAAGGGAATTTTCAGCCCCACTTCAAACTATGCCATAAAGCTGCTGGTTTTCAGGGTCTGGGCACCATGCTTTTCTCTCTGAAGCAAATCCCTCCAACCTCTGTCCACCCATCACAGGGGGAACTTTCTCCTCCACAATCATCCCAGTTAAGCAGGACACACAATCCCTCGCCACGATCAGCACCTGCACACATCATCAAAACGTGCAAGGAATGCTCCAAAAAATAAGAAAGATTACAAAACATCCTGCCTGCCAGTTTTCCTCCCAGACATCTCCAGCAGGATCTACACCCCAAAGCACCCTCTGAGCTCCCAGGTTTTACTCTGCCCATGGGGCTCCACGAGCAGAAAAGCAGCAGGGCCATGGTGCCCACCACAAGCCTTTGCACCCACCCACCAGTACCCACTTGGATGGCTCAGGTGCACAGCCAGACCCTGGCACACTCCATATGGGGTGTCACCGATGGGCAGGGGACAGATGGGTTGTCCCCTGCAGTCTTCTGGGGCAGAGGCCCCAGGCACGCAGGTGGGCACTGGATGACACATTTCCAGGACCTGTCCTGGGCCCAAACCAATCTCCCCACTGGCAATTGCTCCTTTTGACACTGCAGATTTAAAGAAAATTAAGAGAGACACCTCATCCCTCACGTGAGAGGTAGAGATCAGCTCTGAGGGGGTGAAGTTCTGGTAAAGGATGACAACTTCCATATGGACACACAGCAGCAGAGTGATGCTCCTCACTGGTCCCCTGCTCATCCCACTCTTCTTAAACCAGCCAGACCAGCACGGAGCAGAGGCAAGGCAACGGGAAGCCAGCAAACTCAAACAGAAGATATTTGCGTGCAGGAATGTAAATCTCACTCCAGCACAGCCCCGTCTCAAGAAGGAGACTCGTGTACCCAAGGCATTTCTTGAGAGCATCCTAGCTACAGGAAAGCCTCAGAAATCCCCTCCAAAGACGGTGTTTGGCAGCAGCTTCTGAATCAGGATGAGACGTGGGGATATTCCCACCTCAATGATGCCCCAGATGCTTTGGGGGATTTCTCTGGCAGCAAGTCCCCAGCACATTACTCTGCCACCATGGGGACACCTCACAGCGGGGCCGAGTGCCACCCAGGCTCACTTGGCATTTTTCTCTTGGTCTCAAAGTAAATCCAACCAGTGGCACTGCACCAATTAATGAAGCATCAACTGAGCCAGCAAAAAAAACCCCAAACCCCCAATCCATAAAGTCCACCTGCATACCAGCCACCACGCAGCCCCAAGCCACCATGCAGCCCCAAGCCTTCCACACCTTCTGACCAGGCCAAGGTCTCCTGACCTCTTCAAGAGAGGTAAATAAAATGTGCTCTGTGAAGGGACAGGCTGCGACCTGCATCCGGGGGCAGAGGAACATCCTGGGAAACCTTGCTCCAGTCTGCAAAGACCAACCACCTCTCCAGCAAACCTCTGTCCAGGGCTGCTCCCTGCCCCCAGCCCCACTGACAGTATCCCGATGGAGACCCTACAGCTTCCAGCCGGGCTCTTCGCAATAAGTGAATCAATAAATACATTTTTAGCTCCTGGATAGATATCTCCATCCTCAGAAGGGGCTCGTAGGAGGTCCTTTCCTCTCTGCCTCCCTTCCTTGAGGGGAAGGCTTCCAATGGTGGCAAACCCACCTCATGTGCCTTCAGCATCGGCCCCTGCTCACCACAAAGTCCCGGAGGAGATTTGTCATTGCCAAGGAGGTGCACCATGGGCAGATGTGGAGAGGAGCATGGACACCAAGGCAGCCCTGTGTCTGCTCATCCCCAAACCATCACCCACCACCTACACCCAAAGCCCAGCCATCCTAGGAGCAGCAGTCTCCATCCTACACCTCTTCTTCTGCGATGAACCACCACCACATCCACCTGCCACAGGCATCTTGCAAATGGGTGCCGGCGGCAGGAGGAATAACCACGCCTGCCAGCCGACGGGCAGGGCAGGGTGCTGCTGCCCAAGCCAGGGACAACTGGTGCTGGGCCCTGCACCCACCCCAGGGGTCAGCCCCGCAGCGAGTGACCAGCTGGGGACCAGCCTGGCCGGTGACCGGAGTCCCTCCGCATTCCTCCAGCCTGGCTGCTGGGGTGCAGCCGCTGCAATTCCCAAAGGAAGTGCAGGGCATCGATAATTGCCGAAAAAAATCCGAGCTATTTCCTGCGAGAGCAGCAGATGGGAATCCCCCATTAGCTCCAGCAGAGAGAGGTTGCTTCTTTCAGTCTGGGACTTTTGGGGTTTGGTTTTTTCTTTTCCCTCCCTCCTTGAAGCAGAGCATCGCTCTAGCCGCATGCGATGCACAGAGTGTGGGACAGTCAGACCTGTCCCCAAAACCCGCGCTCCTTGTCACCTCCTGCCCCACTCAAGGTCCCACTGGAGGCCTGCTGGCACCACACGGGGCTGCCAGCAAGGGCATCACATCTCTCGCCCAGGCTGGTAGGGCAGGTTGCTAAATACATCCCTGAGCAGGTTCCTTCCCTCCTCTCCTGGCTTCTCATTAGCAAACCTAAACGAGCAGCAAATCGCGCCAGCAGCTCCTCTGCCAAGACATGCAGGCACTCCCGGGAGGGAAGTGGTGGTGGCCACCAGTATGTGTCCCCTTCATCACCACCCGGATCCTGCAAGGGCAGCTGCCCAACGCCTTTCCCTGCACCCAGTGATGATGCATCCCAGGCAAGGTTCACCCCAAAAGCACAGTCTGGAGAGGCAACTTCATCTCAGCTAACAGCAGTGCAGGAGAAAAGCAGCGGCACAGCCCCATCCGGGACATCTCATTCCCCTGTGGTCACCAGCACCCCGATGGCTCTGCAGAGGCCAAGGCAGAGGAGCAGGGGGCTCGTGGCTGGCTGACTGCACTGCCACGGCTCAAAGACCACCCTCGCACCCACCCGGCTGATACCACCCCGACAGCAGCACACGCCGCTGTGCCAGGGCTCCCTGGTCCAGCAGTGGGACCCGTGGGCATTTAGCACCCCAGCCCCCCGGCTGCCGGCGGGTCGGGTCCCTGCACCGCTTCCTCGTTTCACCGCGAGCACTCGGCAGGAATAACAAATTCCATGGGCTCAGACTGGCAACGGACAATGTAGCAGCTCTGGCCATACTGGTGGGGATTGGAGACCCAGGATCCCATGGACTAAAGGTGCTTGTGTCTGCAGGATTATTTCCCAGCTGCAGCACTTCCAGCAGCTCCTCGGGCAGGAGTGGCATGGGGAGCAGACACCCCAAAGCCAGAGGCTCCTGTCACACGAGGCTCTGTGCTGATGTTCCCGGGCAGTTCCAATGTCCGGGGCTTGCACGTTGATGAGTGACGGATGCAGCAGGAGGCCGAGCAGCCAACCCCGAAGCACCCGCGACACCCAGCCCGTGGCTCTGCAGCGATGCTGGGCAGCACCAACACCCCCGAAGCGCTCTCGCCCCGGCATGCCTGCCACAAGCACCCCGGATTACCTGCACAGCACCACCGGGTCCCAGACTTGCTCCGGTGCAAGACGCATTAACAAGATCTCTCCGATTTACAGCTTATCCTGGATAAACCCACCACCAGCCCCGTGCACTGGGAAGGACAAGGGCACCGGCTCCCTGAGGAGCAACTTTCTCCCCATCACAGTCATCCCTGCACACTGAGAAACCTCCACTTGTCCCCGCCAGCACCACGGAGCCGCAGAGGATGTCCATCCATCCATGCATCCATCCATCCATCCATCCATCTGTCCATCCATCCAGCCAGCCGCTGCACGGCCCGCGGTGCGGAGGCCGGGTTTCCAGCCTCTCCGAAGCCCCGAGCGCTTCGTCAGCTCAACCCTGCGTTTCTATTTCCAGCCGCGCTGCCGCCGTTGCCCGCGCCGGCAGAGAGGGAGGCGAGCCCCGGCAAAGCCCCGCTTGCAGCTTCCCTTCCAGCCCAGCACCACCAGACAGACGCAGGTGGGGCAGGTGGCGGCCCTGGAGCTGCCTCCGGGATATGGGACACGGTTGTGGTGGTGGCACCGAGGGCCAGCTCAATATCTCCTGGCCAACTGCCCCAGCATCCCCCAGCGCTACCACCCCCCCAGCCCTACTGGTCCCTGCACCCCCCTGCCTTGCCACCCCAAGCACCCCCACAGCCCTTTCGCCCCCAGCTCCTAATGCCTGCCCCAGCCCTATTGCCTCCTGGCATCCCCCCACAGCCCTGATGGACCCCACCAACCCCAAGCCCCATCACCACTCCCAGCCTTCCCCTTCGCCAGCCCTAATGCCCCTCCAACCCCTATGAGCTCCATAGTGCCCCCCAACAGTAACATCCCCAAGCCCTCCAACATCCCTCCCAGCCCTTCACCTCCCCCAGAATCCCTGACAGCCCCACTGCCCTGCAGCATCTCCCAGCCCTAATGTGTGTGTGTCCCCCCCCTGCCCCATTACTCCCCAGCATGTCCCAGCCCGTGACCCCCCGCAGCACCAACACCATTCTCCCCCAGTATCCCTATTGGCCCCCTGCACTCTTCCATCCCTGATGAGCCCAGCGCTCCCCCAAACCCCACTGCCCACCAGCACCTCCCAGTCCTATCTCCCCACCAGCATCCCTCAAGCCCTAATGCCCCCCTGCATCCCCCAGCCCTATTGCACCCCAGTATCCCTATCGCACCCCTGCATCCCCCAGCCCTATCTTACCCCAGTATCCCTATCGCACCCCTGCATCCCCCAGCCCTAATGAGCCCAGCATCCCTCCCTACCCTTTCTGCCCCCCAACATCTGCCAAGCCTTGATCCCCCCCTGCAGCCCCCGAGCCCTATCACCCCCCTGCAGCTCTATCACCTCCCACCATCCCCCCAGCTCTATCACCCCCCATACGTCCCCATGTCCCCCCTGCATCTCCCAGCCCTATAACCCCCATACGTCCCCATGTCCCCCCTCCACCCCCCAGCATCCCCCGCAGCCGCCCCCCCCAGCTCCAATGACTCCCCCACCGCACTCAGCATCCCCCCCCCC